>JAAIFI010000125.1:7711-81661 GCA_011032875.1 Phlebia tremellosa | reverse complement strand
TAGGCCTGGGAGTGATTTTGTGCACATCAAAACACTAACCAAATGTGCAACAAAAATGTATCTTTTATTGTGATTTTATGCACCCAAATCCATTACTCAATTTCGAGTATTTCCCAGAGATTAACGCGGCATAATTCTGGTACATAATCATACGCAAGTCAGCCGCTTTTATCAGCGTTTAGTTGCGCGAAAAAATGGTCCACCTCGACATCACTGATCCGGAGCTTACCTAGCTTTTGACGCCAATTAATTGTTCAAGCTATTCGAGCTTAGATTCCTATATCCACCGCGAGGCCCAATACCGGGCTGAAGAGCTCCCCCCAAAAAAACCCTCCCAAAATCATTTTCCGTAGCCACGGACCGGACCGCGTGACTCATCGAGCGCTCCCTGCGGCCGCGCTCGGCAGACTGCCATCGGCGCGCTTGATGTCTTCCCGTCGCTCACCCGCCGCGCGCTCATCGTTGCCCTCCGTCGCCGTCGTCGTCTGCAACGATGAGCTCGCTATTTCCTTCCCCCTGACTTAATTCTTTGTCTTTTTCGGGCGCGTTTTTTCCCATAGCCTTTTATGTATTAATGAAGTATTTATACGTGTACAAGTTGCCACTACATGTCCCATAACACTATGTTCCTTTATATGTCTGATAAAAAATATATCACTGGCGGTGGGAAAGGCTCTGAAGTGGGCGCTTCGATTCGCCGCGCTTCTGTGATCGAGAGATAGGCGCATCCAGACCTAGGCGTCTGTCGTCTGCTGTTTGAGACTTATAGCTAATGACGTCAGTTCGGTACTGCTATAGATCTTATTATTGATCTGCGTGGGCGCCTTTGCCATTGTCGTCGTGAATATATGTATAAATTGCATATAATGATATTAAGAGCGAAAGCCCAGGCATATAATTATACCTGGGCTCCATCACTTGCATACGAGCAGCCTACTGCCGCACCAAGAACCGCGCGAACGAGAACGGACCATCATCTACGTCTAGAATACTCTGGGAGGTATTACAGCCAGACGACGCCAATGGAGGGACAGTGCGCGACCCGTTTGTCACACCGGAAGGCATCGCCTGCGACTGCAAGGAGGGCAGGCTTTGAATACTGTGCGTTGCCGGCAGCCCGGAAGTACTCGCAGCACTCGGAGACGTCGCGCTCATTTGGGGCTCACAACTCCCATGAGGGGTGGGATTTGTGGGGGCGGTCGCCGTGGGGTCTGGAGATGCCATAGAGGAGGTGGACGCTGGGGTTGTTGGCGACGTCGAAGGGGATGGCGACGTCGCGGGCGTTGAGGACGGGGATGCCACAGTAGATGGAGACGTCGTAGACGAGGGCGTCGCGGACGTGGAGGGCGTGGACGAGGGCGTCGCGGACATGGAGGGCGTGGGCGTGAAGGATGTCGGTGTGGAGGACGACGGCGCAGTGCACGACGGCGTGGGGGAGGACGGTGTGGGGGACGAGGGTGTCGCGGCCGAAGGTGTCGCGGCCGAAGGAGGCACGGTCTTCTTCTTCTTAGTGCCCGCGTCACTCCTTGTCTTCCTCTCCTTTGGTGTAATGTACAGAGGGCTTCCGCTAGCGGTGGTGCCGATAACCACGTCGCCCTTGCGTGCCCTCTTGTTGGCCCCGGATTGATTATCGGGGGCCCGCCGTTTGGATCCTGTGGCGGCGTCCTCGCATCCTTCTGTGCCTCCATCTTGGTCGCCCTCGCCCTCGCCCTCGCCCTCACCCTCGCCTCCGCCTCCGCCGTCGCCGTCACCATCGCCCTCATCTCCACCAAACCGCTGTCTATCCCATTCCTTCCACTCCTCTGCATCCATAACTCGGAAGTGGCACGTTCCGGACTCCCATGCGTTGTACAATTGTTCCACGGACTGAATCCTCTTGAAGTCGCTCGGTGGCTTGAAGTCGTCCGCTGGCCAGCCGTCGATCACGACTCTGAAAGTCGCGGTAATCGCGTGGAAGCCTTGGTAGTTCATTCTCTTCGCGCGGTAACCGGTAACTTGTTCTGTATCACGTAGATATTAGTAAAAACTTTGAAATAAGCAAAAGAATAAACTTACTAAGTTTTTCGGCGATGAGGTTGGCAGTCTTGGTCTGCAGCTCACGAAGAACATCCACAGCCTTCGTTCTCAGCCCTGATAAGAGGTATTAGTGCTGGAATAATGATCTAAACGATGAGGACGCACCATCAACCCCGTTCAAACAGTAACACTCCAGCAATGTCGGAAGATCGGATGTCGCAACGTTGAATTGGGTGGGAAAGAAGTTCCTCGCGCGGTCAGAACTGTAATAAAGGGTGGGTTTATATGATTGTTCGAGGTCCGGGCGTGATGTTATCATGATCATCTCGATGGACGTCCTCTGGTATAGCAAATCTAACTGCAGGAATGTCAATTACTGGATCCTAGATATCGTAAATACTACGCACCTCGTGATGGATCTTCTTCAGTGTTTTTTTGCAGTCCTTAGCCACTTCTAGTGTTACGTGAGGGACGAGACGGCTCGCCTTCGCAGCCTTGGCCTCAGCAAGCTCCTTGGCGGTCTGTTCGGTAACTTGCATACGCTGACTCTTCGTCATCTCTTGCCACTCCATGCTGATCTTCGCGAGCAGCTCAGGATCGCTGACTTTTAACCTAGGTGCTCCCGGTGGGAGCGCTGCATTGAGGAATTAATCAACTAAATGAGTGATAAGAGCGTAAGCACATACCGTCGTTCACTTCACGTGTTCTCATCGAAACATACGCGTTCCATCTATTGTCGCCGCGCTGTGTCTCCTTCATGCGTGACCTATGGAGCATGTCGGCCATGTAATACTCGGGGGCGTGCCTGGGATCTCTCTCGTGGAGCCCTTGTGCCCAGTCGTCTAGCTTGGCTTGGACGTCTGCGATCTCGTTGTTGTATTCTTCTCGATTTTTCGCCCGCCTTGCAACTTGTTGTGCTCGTTCCGCAGGAAGGAGAGCACGTGAAGGTCGTGTATGCGCCGTACGAGTATGGTCGGTAGCGTGGGGAGTTCGTGCAGGACCAGTATAGCGGACCGAGGCCGGCGTGGTGCCGCCAGAAGTAGCAGGCGGCCTGGCCATCTTTGACGGCCTCAAGGCTTCGATGTCGATGTTCACAACGTTCAGTAAGCTTGAACTCAAGTTCAACAAAGCGTTTTCGCACGTGGCAACATCACGAGGTATGCCAAATAGTTGTCAACAGATAAGATGCCATCTATCGCTTGTCTTGGCGTTAACCTCGAACCCCAACATCGATCACCTCAACATCGATCACCCCAACGACCTCTCGCCTCCTCTTGCAAATGTCTCTACCTGGATACTTCGAGGCTCCCGCAGTGCAGTCGGTACGTCCTGTGCGACAGTACATATTGGGGGGGAGAAGCGCAGGGCGCATCACGACAAGGTCAGTCATATGTATCTCTCCGTTGAGGACACACTCATACACGACCAGCAATCCGATGCCACCGATCCCGAGCTCGACAAATAGGAAGACCTTTTGGCCGATACTAGTCCAGTACTATGACGATTCCTATCTCGAGCCTTTACGATCCTGGCGACGTCTCATCAAGCAGCTTGAGGGGATCACGGACCTTGAGACAGTCGTCGCGCACATCGTCGCAAGTTCGCTGTGTCAAACGTCGCTTTGCTCAGATTGGTTTGCTGTGGCGCAGGGCCGGCAGCCAGGGATATACGAAGACAAGTAAGTAGTTTCTTATTCATTCTTAATATTACTACACTGATTATTTTCATTCAGGGATGACTTCCGGGCGCAGCTCTCAAGCTTGAAGGCCCCCAAAAAGTTTTGGAAGCCTCCCTCTTTCGCTGGTGCTGTCATCTTCGTGGCGAGCAATGGGCTCGTCGAATACACTGGGACGTTGGGTGATTTCAGGCCAAAGCGAATTCCTCGCCCGCTTTTAGGCGGATCCTCGACAGCCCCGCAGCCACCACCTCCCCCGCCTTCTGGACCCAATCCTACAAGGCTGCCGCGAGCGCAGCCGCCCCCACCTGACCCGCCTTCCCGTAAGAAGCACCATCCACCGCCTACTCAAGGGGCTGAGATGGACAGACTTCCCGCTACCTCTGCCCCTGCACGGTCCACGTCTCACACCCCTGCGCGGCCTACGTCTCATGCCTCCGCGCGGTCCACGTCTCATGCTCCTGCTGGTCCCCGTCCCCCTGCTTCTACTCATTCCCGCTCCCCGGCCTCTACTGCTCGTCCTCGCTCTCTGGCTCCTAGCTTCCGTAGCTCTACCAAGACAGTCGTAGAGGACTATCGCGAACGCCCGCGGTCGTTTACGAAGCAAGACTATGGCAAGGACGACAACGAGCATTCCAGCGGCGCGGACAACATCACCATCAACAGTACGTATCCTGTATGTTATACATAATTTGTAACTGACCCTTTTCCTTGTCTAGTCTTGAACATGTCTCTTCAGGAGAAGACCGCGCCATCCCTCTCGCAGCCGGACACAGACTCTGTTCAGATCCGCGGCTGGGACGGCAATATTATCGGCTCCATGGCGAAGACGGCTTACGCTCTGACAGGCATGCCCTCTCTAGGGTACGCTGTAGACTGTTATTTCGTCGCTCATGGGTATGCAGATAGCGTCGTCGTCGACGTTTGGGAGGCGGTCAGTATGTCCAAGATGGACGGCAGCGGGTGGGATGGATTCCAAGCTAACGTGACTGACCGTGGAATGTCCAAGCCGGTTGCGGCCTTCATCTGGCACAATGTCGACCTTCCCAAGTCGCTCACAGTATACCAGCGCATCACGCACATGGACGAGGCTCCTTGAGGAGGTGTCCGAGTCCCCATATGTACCAGAATTGTTTTCGTACTCGCGATGGACAGATGTGTCGGCTGTAATGTCTGTAGTTTTGGATACCCGCCATATGTATCTCTTTGCGTGCACTATGAATATATGAGTTTCGTCTTCTGCTATAGACATGGAGTGAGTCTGTAGTGTAGTAGTATGCACAAGTCATTGTGAAGTCATTTAAGTCTAGACGCTATTTGAGCAGTAGTTGTAGGTATATGAAACTGTAGAAACTCGCGAACGATAGAAGTCCCAACTACCAGTAGTACCGCCGACATTGTTGTCGTCGTTCATTGAGTACCGCACGATACAACTTATTGTAGCTCGTCATTCATTCAGTACCGCACGACAAACTCATCGTAACTTGTCGTTCGTTGAGTACCGCACAACACAACTCATTGTAACTCATGTAACATATGAACACTATTTGCGTGTACTATACTATCACACTCAGACAGCTCTGGGAATGAAGAAATGTGGCGATGAGATGACATGTATTGTGCCGTCTACCTCATATAATACAGGGGGGTATCTATTCCGTAGCTGCGCTAACATAATCCATTACATTTGTTACTGTGCGTGTATCCTCGTCATTATCGCTATCACTACTGCCGTCGCTGTCGTGGACTTCGATCTGGTCGTGTGCGGGTGCCTGTTGAGCAGGTAGACGTACAGAACGTCCTATGCGATTGCCTGGCCCACGGGTACCTGTAAACCCATCTAGAGAATAAATCCACTGGATCTGCATTAGTAGTCTGGCGTTCGTGCGCCGCCGACGCTCCCAATACTCCTGCACACAAGGGAGGAGCGGAGACTTGTCCTTCTTCAGGTCTCCTATGACCTTCTGCATGTCGTCGCCCTCGTCAACGATGGCTGTATGGAGGTGACGTACTTCCACGTTGAGACGTACAATTTCTTCTTTCGCGCGTTTGATGCGACGATGTTGCTGCATGGCGACGCGGGCTTGAGGCGTAATCCAGGGTTTTGACAGTATCTCCTCACGAGTATCGCGTAGGAGCGTAAAGTCTTCGAGGAAAGAGTAATGGGATATCTTTGACCAATCCAATGTCGGACGGCCAGCAGGGACGGCGGCCGCGTTGTACTTGGCGACAGCGTTCTGAATAGCTTTGCATCGTGTCTGCAAGGCCTTGGCGATGTGCGTACGCATTTTATAACCTGCAGACAAAGAGTCAATGAGAATGCATCCATTATATCAATATTTACCCACCTGTCTGCGCTAAGTTGAGCTTTTGCAGCTCGAACAACCGCTGGACGACTAGTTTCTGAAGGTCGTCCAATGCACGATGATAGTTACGCATATGAGAGAACTTGAGCACATTAAGATACTTGCGATCGGACGGTTGCCACCTTCGCGTTATTTGGAGACGTGTCCTCCATGTATCGAAACGGTCACGCGCGAGTGCCCGATCTTCCTCAAGATTTTTCGTCCACTCGGCCTCCTCGTCGTACGTGGGTGCATCTGGTGCTTCGTACACCTGGGAGGTGGAGTGCAGGAACCGCTGGTTCCTCGTGCTGTAATAGCTCCTATAAAGTAGATGTTATGTCAATATGATGATAATGAACACAAGACGTACTTACTCTGCGGCGCGAAGAGCCTGCAGTGCCTCGACATACGCCATGTGATGTATATTGTACGGTGGCTCCTCTCCAAGCGTGATGATGTAGCCGCATTCTTCTTTCTGCCATTGATCGAGGACGTCGTGATTGACGTTCATCGCCTGCATCATGGCGATCAGGGTCGGTTCGCCGGCGATGGTCTTGAGTGCCTGGCGGTAGTTGTTCAGTAGAGTGGTGCCGAGATTTAGATACTTGTCCTCATCCCACTGTTGAGCGAACATATCAATGAAGACGCGGCGGTTGTACGCAGAGGCGTAGCGAGTGACGGCGGCGACGCTATTGGACGAGCTGAATATGCGCTCCATGGTACCGAAGGTCTCAGATCCGACACCCGTGATAACGTTGGGATGGTGGACCGATTGGCACCCGTAATTGTGCGAGTATCCGTGAAAAGCGTCGACACACAAGCGGCTCTTGAGATCCTTGAAGCGGCCAGCCAGAGAGCTGGACAGCACGGTGGCCAAAAAGCTGCATCCGATATCATACCCGCCACATGTGTGGGAACCGATGACTTCCAAGACTTTTGCGACGATCGCAAGAGGATATTTCCCACTGTTGGAAGAATGAGAGTATATTTAGTTTAAGAAGAACATTGTACTCACAGCTCGCCACTCTTATGCATGTCGATAATCCACAGGATGAGTCCGTGTCGGCACGCACTAGCAAAAACTCCAGTCTCCTCATATATCGCCCATGACTTCTTCGTGTTTTCAGACTTCGCGGCCTTCCAGTTACTCGCACGTACCTTGAGTGCGGTGTCGAGGTCAACAGCGTCCACTGGATCGCCCTCCTCGTTCTGGTCGACATCCATAGCTTCATCGTTCGATGGAAGAGGGTTCTCGGCTGCATGCGAGGGGCCGGCCTGAGAATTTGCAGAATCGGCGGAGACGGCGGGTTGGACAGGTTGTGCAGGATCGGCGGTGACAGTAGGTTCGACGGATTGCGCAGGCTGGGTGAACTCAGCGGCCTGAGTGGCCTGAGTGGGTTGCGCGGGCTGCGTGGGTTGCGCGGGCTGCGTGGGTTGCGCGGGCTGCATGGGCTGCGTGGGTTGCGTGGTCTGCGTGGGCTGCGTGGTCTGCGTGGGCTGCGCACGCCGGGTGCGTTTCGCGGGTTGGGCAGGGTTTGCGGGCTGACGCCTTGCCTTGACTTCGTGAGCATATCGCTCAACCTCTTCGGTCTTCAGGTAGTAGTCGCTGTCGTCGAATACACGTTGGTCAGCAACGCGACGCTTGCCGAGGGGCCCCACCCGTTTGAGCGAATTGTTTCCATCCATTGAGTACATCACACTGAAAGTCAGCGGAGGCTCTTGCTGGAGCTTCATGTCTTGGTCAGAGAGGAAAAAATATATTGAATGCGATACGCACCTTATATGAGCATGGCGGGCAGGCATTAAGCACGTGCCAGTTCGCCGTATCGTGCCCGAGAACCTTCTTCACCCTTGCACCAACTTCCCTAAGTATTCTGAGATAAATGTCGAACGTCGCGGACAGCGTGTTGCGATATGTGCGAGTATACGGCCGCTGCTTGCAGACATGAGATCTAATAGTTAACAAGAGTATGACACTTACTAGATATAAGTCACAAAGGACTTTAGCAAAGCACTCGATACTGAGGGACAGTTTTCGCAGGCGCAGGCGGCGGTATAATTCCAAGGTCTTGATGGAAACGGCCAATGATGGGTATAATGGTGTTGCTCCTATGTATCCATTGAAGACGAGAGCAGCAGCACTCGTCTCGATGCCGGCGGGGATGGTGATGTGGGTGCGTCGTGTCAGCGTGTATAAGTCGACGACGTCAATGTCAAAATCGTAACACTGGTCGGCAGGCGGTAGCTCCGCATTATCGCTTGTTGAGGCAGGAGGTGGCGGGTCTTTGTTCAACGACGCCAGATACGCGTCGATCATACCAGTGAACGCTTGGTCCCAATTGTCTGCGTTAGCTCTCAAACGAGCACCCCATGTACGCTTGTCCCGTTGGCGGTAGTATCTACTGACACGTCAGCAAAGGAGTACAGAGATAGATATAGATATATACGCACGGGGCAAATAATGTGTCCCTGATGTTGACTATGAATTCTTCGTCGGGACCCCGTTTGCCGTCCTGATCCTCCGTAACAAACATCTGCATTGAATCTTCGTCTACCCATTCGTCTTCGAGCCCCCCACCCCGAGAGCTTTCGCTCAATCCATGGACGTTCGAGAACCGATCGAGTAGCTGTCTGGTAGAAGCAGTAAGACCTGTAGCAAAGATGATTAGCCACACACCAGAGGACGTATAATGTTGAAAAAAACATACCAGACAAGTCAGCTTGCCGGACTTCTCGTGCCCTCTCTCGCTCTTCCCGGAGCTGCTTAGGTCCTAATACTTTGGCTTTGGGTCGTGTGTAGGGGGTTGCGGTGTTTGTGCCTCTGAATCTCGAGCGTCTTGAAGGGGCCGACTTGATGACAACACTTCCCGAATTTATGGTACAAGCCGGCATGGGGGGTACACGAGAGGATCAAGAATTTGCAGAGGGAGGGAAGCATCGATGGTGGGAGAAGAGAGAGGACCGGCCAGGAGGCCAGCGACAAGCGCATAGCTAATGCATGAGGAGAACGTGAGGGGGACAGCGAGGCCATCAACGTCCAACGATCAACAAACCTATCACGTGCGGCTATGGCGTCAAAGCGCCAGAGACAACAATTGTCTCTGGCGCTTCGACGCCATAGCCGCACATGCTGATAAACAATGTCCAGGGGATTATCTTGGATCTTATCAACAGACGGCAGACGCCTAGGTCTGGATGTGCCTACTCTCGATCACAGAAGCGCGGCGAATCGAAGCGCCCACTTCAGAGCCTTTCCCACCGCCAGTGATATATTTTTTATCAGACATATAAAGGAACATAGTGTTATGGGACATGTAGCGACAACTTGTACACGTATAAATACTTCATTAATACATAAAAGGCTATGGAAGAAAACGCGCCCGAAAAAGACGAAGAATCAAGTCAGGGGAAAGGAGATAGCGAGCTCATCGTTGCAGACGACGACGGCGACGGAGGGCAACGATGAGCGCGCGGCGGGTGAGCGACGGGAAGACATCAAGCGCGCCGATGGCAGTCTGCCGAGCGCGGCCGCAGGGAGCGCTCGATGAGTCACGCGGTCTGGTCCGTGACCACGGAAAATGATTTTGGGGTTTTTTTTTTGGGGGGAGCTCTTCAGCCCGGTATTGGGCCTCGCGGTGGATATAGGAATCTAAGCTCGAGTAGCTTGAACAATTAATTGGCGTCAAAAGCTAGTTAAGCTCCGGATCAGTGATGTCGAGGTGAAATGGTCTAACCACCCAGTGCAGTCGGCATAAGTGACTGACGGCTCAAGCCGAGTCAGCGCCGAGCTAAGCCGAACCGTGGCAACACTATCTGGCGGGGCAGTCAAGTCTTTCACAAGAACAACTGACCGCCTATCTTTCCACAAGCCACAGTTTAGTGAGTTTGGGCTGATAGCACTGTTGATTCACTGTTGGATCATACATATGCATGGAGCTGCGCAAGCCGTCGCTCCGGTTCCACCCATAATGTTTCTATGCATTCCATTACCGCGTAGTCACACACTGCATAACTCCACGATGAACGCAGGAAACATTGCATCCTCTTGCTAACAGTTTAATCATTATTCCTCCAGGATTGAAGTGCTTCAGCTATCCTATCCGTCACAAGCGCGATCACAGTCTATCCGCGACATCTAGATCTCGGATCCAGCCAACTGGTGTCACAAGGCTTTCAAGGCTGTGCGCCACCCATAGAACTCCAACTCGTCCGGACCTCTCTGATTCGCCGACATGGATGATAACCTGCGGTAGCGGGTCCAGTAAACTATCTATGACGTCCGCTGCGCGATGCATATGCATTCAACTGGTCGCACAACCGGCGATGAACGTTCCGTACATGCGTGAGGGATTTTTGCTCGGCGACCAAACCAGATGGCAACTGACTCTTTGACAGAAAGGCACTGCAGACTAATAGTACATGAACGCGTATTTCAAATCACTTTGGCTGCGGTGTCAAGGAGAGTGGACCGCCGGATTCAATTGCTCGTGGCGCTCAGTGTACAAAGTTAATGCGGGCAGCGACATACTATATCCTGCTGTATGTGGGGGTATGTGTGCCATCATGCATCAAGGATCACAAATGCTTTGCTGCGATCTGGATGAATGCTGTACATGATTGTCCTTGGCATTATTCATGTGGCGAACCGTGGAGTTTGCAGGGCGGGATGCCCTAGCTATGGCCGTAACGATCGGCAAAGAAGTGAGGTGGGCCTTAGGAATGTGAGTATATCGCTTATTTGCCGAGTTGGGATGAGGAGTCTCACCTTTATGATCCTAGAGATACGCCACGTCCACTATGTCATGAAAATACCAGCTTCTTGGATGCATGGAGTGCAGGAAGAGCTTCACAAATCAGAGTTTGTGTGCATGCAGGTAAGCTGCACGAGATGCTAGAAATCTTGTCCTTGCTCATCCTTGCGGTATCAAATTGCACCACCCTCAGTTTTTTATGAATTTCGAGCTCGCGGTCAAACGTTTCCCAGCTCCTACGTGTGGCGCCGAATCCGCCATTAGGTTTCGTCGCGGTGAGACGAATGTGTAAGGTCTCGACGGTCCAGGGCACCTTAGGGATCAGTACCTCGTGTAGCGGAGCCCGCCGCGGGGTCGTCCAGGCTTCGCCTACGATCAGTGCCAGAGATCGCAGGTCATGGCAATACGCAAAATACTGGGCCACATCTATTCCAGAGAAATTCCTCAGCCGTCAGACACATCAAGTATCGATGTAAAGTTCTCACGCTCGGTTTCCCCCCGCGATTCGATGTCGCAGAGGTTCAGTTCAAGTTCTTTGATCGACGGTCCAAGGGTCTTCAGGAGGTCAAGAATCTCCCCGCCAAAGTCAAGGACACGAGAAAGAGCGAGGCGGTGCAGGTGCTTCTTTGACAGTGATCCGGAGAGTAATGATGCGTAGTATGCGGCGAGTTCTCCGTGGGCGACAATATTTACATTCTTAACCGGCCAATCGCCCGCCAGCACCGGGTCAACTATCCCGTGTATCGTACCGTCGCTCTCGTCCCGCCAGGGCCAACGCGGCGAATTATCGAGATAGACGGTGTCTATAGGAATTTTGGAAAAGAGGCGTAGAGTGGACGCGATGTCGAAGTCTTCGACTGCTCCCCCGAAGACCAGCTTCTTGAGACGTCGTCCAGGAGTCGAGGGTATCCAGTAATGGCCCGGCGCCGCGCTTTCGTCCCGCGGCAAGCAGGCCACGCCGCGCAGCACCAGCGTGTGCACGTTCTGCAGTCGCTCGAGGACGTCAACCATCACGTCCACGTCGACCGAGATGGGCGACGGCTGCTCCACGTCTGCAGATATCCTGAACGTGAGCTCCTGCACGAGCGCGCAGAACTCGGGAGACGACGCCAGGAACGCGGCCAGCGAGTCGTCCCAGATCCTGTGCTCTTGGACGACGAGTGTGCGGAAGAGGTTGCGCCGGCTACGGTGGTAGAACGCTTTGCACGTGAGGTTGCACGCTGCCCACGTCCGCCAGTCCGTAGCGTCGACGGCATCTATGATCATGTCGCATATTTCGCGCGGAAATTGTGGGCGGTGTGCGATGGGTCCACGCGCTTTCTGGTCGTGCTTCGCGCGTCCTTGCTTCCCTTCTCGGGCTGGCCGTACAGCACGATCGTTGTCGAGGTTGGGGAGGACGGACATGGGTGTTTGGAGGATTCAAGAAAGCAGGGGTGGAAGTGGATGTTGAAGACCAAGGGTTATTGTGTTGTGCTGCACATCGCTAGTTGCGACTGTCGGCGTCCCGAGAGCGCTTAGGGCGCCACGGGCCAACAACGGCCACAGACCCTGGCGGCGCGTTTGGCGCGCTTGCGTAGGAGCCCAGGAACATGAGCTCGATGCAACGGAACGCGCGTGCGGTGTTCTGCAGGCATGTTCGCGCACCCTCGTGACTCGACGCGGAGTCGATGCTACGACCGGGGGCGCCCGACAACGATTGTTGTGAAGCGATCGGTCCAGCCTGGGGCGAGCGATGGATACCCGATTTTGTGCGGGGCGGAAAGACCCCGCCTCCTGCTTGCAATGTACATGGGTTTTACGAGGAAGACGACCGCCGTGCGCGCCGACGCACGCGCTTCAGATGCATACGTGCTGCCGCAGCGCTTCCTCAAGGGGATGCAACACTGCTTCCAGCGCGCAGCGACGTGAGTGCGTGAAGCTTGGTTCACTTCTGGAAGACATTCTGACGCGATTCTAGCGATGTATCCAGCGCATACGATACTTTTCAGCACCGCACTGGGGCCTGCTTGCCTTGTGCGTGTCAAGGATTGCAGCTGGTGTGGCGGTTCGGCGTCACTTCACTGCCATAGCGCTTCGCGGCTAGTGAGTCATAGAACTTCAACTCTGCAAAGGCCATTGCATGACGGTATTCAAACGCCCAGTCTTCCAGGTCACGATCCGCCACTGATCTCGCTCTCAAGTTCCAATTCAATTGCTCTCCCGCGTCCCTTCGAGTTGACGCTGACGACCTGTTCAAACAATACTACTATCAAACAATCTTCAGCAACATATTAGAGCGCACCGGAGTTTGGAAGATGAGGTCAGTACACTCTGCCCTCTAGGCTCTCTCACTGTGAATAGTGAGCTACATCATTGATATCATGTGGGCGCTTTTGGGTTTCTCAGATCAACACTAGCTGGACGAGAGCCGCCGAACGCATATCTCGCGCCGGTATAATAAGCTTACTTGGAACCAGGACACCTCGCCCTGCAGTTTCCGGCGCCCTCGTGTCACGCGGGAACACGGCGGAGCTATCATGCTCTACGAAAGAACGCTTGTCATCTCGCGGACATGCGGAGCATGAAATCCAATGGATTAGGAACATCTACATTCAAGTCCTTCGCTCATGGATCCCACTATTTGCGTCTTCCTCGATTTTGGGCTCGATAGCTGACAACCGTCATCTTACGACGAGCGAATTCGATACTTTGGCCTTAGCATTCTATCTTGGTAGGATTTTCTGCACCTTGATACTCCTATCAGCTAATGAACGTTGCTAGAATATATGATTTTTGATTGGACGCAGAACTGGGCTTTGCAAAAACTTCCAGTTGGTAAGTGGTTGACAGCCATCTTGACATATATGACCATCATACACAGGTGTTTATTCCTCGCTTTTCATCTACTTTATCAGGTCTCTGTGAGTGTTTTCACAATTCAAATGTCCTGCCGACTACCTCACGTTCATAGTAGTTATCCTTCGATTCCTTCTCGGAGCCGCCGCAGAAAGTACAATAGCAGAAATGATGCTTGTGTGCTCCATGTTCTACACCTTTAACGAGCGAACATCTTGGCTGGGTGTTCCAGTGTGATGGGTTCGCCGTCATCATATCTGGCTTCATACAGTTTGGGATTCTTCGTGCTTCATCTCACGGGTGCCCCAACCAATGGCAATGGATGATGATTGTGGCTGCTCATGTTGTGAAGCGATCTCTTCAAGGGCGAGCTTCTGCGGGGCGGAAAGCCCGCCTCCTGCTAGCAATGTAGCGCTGTTGCACGAAGAGGCCGACCGTCGCGCGAGCGCTTCAAATGCATACAGCGCTTCTGCATCGATGTACGACATAACTTCCAGCGCGTAGAGACTAGGCAGAGGTCTGGTGAGTACTTTTATTCATCCCGAAAGACATTCCGGCGCGAGTATACTGCGATACTGCGCGGACCCCACGCCGGAGTCTGCTAGCCTTGCGCATCTTAAAATTTGAAGCTGCCGTGGCGGCTCAGCATAGCATTCCCTCTCTAATATTACCTCCATCAGGGTTGCTATATCCAGCGCTTCGTTACAAGTGAACTACAGAAACTCAACACTGGACAGTCAATGCATATCTCGTGCCAGAATAGGAAGCATCCGTGGAGCCAGGGCCCTGATCCCTACAGGTTTCTGGATGTTATGCGGGAGGCATCTCTTCGGAAGAACGCTTGCCAGTGTCATTTCACAATCGTGCAGAGTATAAAACCCCTTCGATGGGAAGCTACGTAGAAACATCACCATCCAAACTCTTCCCATGGACCCCACTACATCTTGCCCCGACTCGTCGTTTGTGGAGGAAAAGTCAACGTACGACCCTCCCGATCTTATACACGGCGAACTGAAATCGTTAGACGTCGGCCTTGAGCTCATCGCTGGCAGTGAGAACTCGGAGCCTCTCTCTGAGCTCGAGTCGCGTCGGTTGCGCCGAAAGATTGATTGGCATATTCTTCCTCTCCTTTGTCTCATCTACACGGGTAAGCCACCATCTCTTTACCATTATAAGTCTGCTAATACCATCGCGTAGTGCAATTCATTGACAAGTAAGCCATCAACTTTTAAGACGAGGGTATGGAGATCTGATCAATCGTATTATAGGAATACGCTCGCTGCTTCCTCCATCTTAGGGTTGATAGCTGATAACCACCTGACGACGAGCGAATTCAATACTCTGGGTTCAGCACTTTACATTGGTACGATTATCTACTCCCTACTGCTGCGGTCAGCTAAAGAACATTGTTAGGATACTTGCTTTTCGAATGGCCACAGAATTGGGCTCTGCAGAAATTTCCAGTTGGCAGGTGGTTAACGTTCAACATCTTCCTGTGGTGAGCTTCAGTGAATTTTTGTTGTATACTACATGTTCATCTTTACATAGGTGTCTGTTCCTCGCTCTGCATACCGTTTGTCACAACTTTGGAGGGCTCTGTGCGTGGTTTCACACATCAAATTCCCTTGTACGTCTTACTAAATTTACCCTAGTTATTCTTCGGTTTCTTCTCGGAGCTGCCGAGGGAAGCACAACCGCCGGGATGATGCTTGTATGCTCCATGTTCTACACCCATGGCGAGCTCGCTGAACGTCTTGGCTGGGCGTACCAATGCAGCGGGGTTGCCGTCATCATCTTTGGCTTCATACAGTTCGGGTTGGTTCACACTTCACCTCACGGACATCCCAACCAATGGCAGTGGATTATGATTATTACTGCTCTCCTCTCGTTCGTGACCTTCGTTTTATTCCTTCTATTCTTCCCCAACAACCCAACGACTGCACCCTTCCTGACACGCGAAGAACGGGTCATGGCTGTACGGCGCGTCCAAGCCAATCAAAATGGCATCGAGACCAAAACGTGGAAAAGATACCAAATGATTGAAGCCCTGAGGGAGCCAAGAACTTGGTTGTTTGCCATATTTGCGGGCTTGAGCTCCCTTGTCGGCGGCGTAGGCATACAGTACTCTCTGCTCATCCAAAGCTTTGGCTTCACACAGCTTCAAACGACTTTACTAGGGATACCCAGCGGTGTGGCTCAGGTCTTGGCTATAGCTATCGCTGGCTACGCCTCCCGGCGGTTTCCTGTGCGTCTTACTATAGTTTGAGTGTTTGATCTCATTAACTCTTTCACAGAATGCTCGCGCTAAGATTTCAATCCTGTCGTGGATACCGGCCATCATCGGGTGTCTTATCGAGCTATGTGCCCCCCTGGAGGCCAAAGTGGCTCGTCTTGTGGGAATATATCTTCTGTGTATGTATTTTCAGATCAAACTACATCCTCGAGTCAATTCTGACCGCTGTACCTACAGTTACGGGTGGTTCTCCAGCATTCATCATGACCATGTCATGGGTGTCATCGAACACTTCGGGTCACACGAAGGTATGTTTCTTCACCATAGTTGATTTGATTCATTCATCAAAGTAAACGTTACAGAAAATGACCACTAATGCGATCTTTTTGGTTGGTTATGCCGTCGGTCAGACATTATGCTCCCAGTTCTGGCTGGAACAGTACAAACCAGCCAACCATGTCCCATTTGGCATCACGTTGATGTCTTTTTTGGCTTCCATCATGTGCACTCTTGCTTTATGGTATATGTTCGTGCAAGAGAACAAGAGAAGGGACGCCCTGAAGGCGGAAGCGACACGGAGCGGTGTTGGCATCGCACTCCACGAGGAGCACGCGGTGATAGACACGACCGACTTGGAAGGCAAAGGAATCAGGAAGAGGGTAGATAAGATGTATCTTGATCTCACAGATGGCGAGAATCTTGCCTTTCGGTACGCGTTGTGAATCACAAGATAGATATGTGGAAGGGACAATTGATCTGGGTAGCCACTCTCAGCCGTACTTAGTGTCGGGCAAACAATTGGTACAGCATCGACTTCAGCAGATGTACATATTGCCTCAAGAGTGTAGATTTCCACAGCCGTTCAACCGCTCAACCGTTTGAGCTGCAAGCTCCTTATCCAGTCCGCATAGTTGCAGATAGAGCCTAAGAGTGACAAAAACGGTACAAGTTTTTGCGCAGGTGACATACATAATTCAGACTTACGCGTCAAGCGCATATTCAGTAGCTGTACCCATTCTTAGTCTCCGTCTCTTGACTGAAACAAAAAAAAAATCAGATAGTCGTTCTTTTTCCTGCCAGAATTTCATGTAAGATTGCGATGTGGCGCCTGATTTGAATTTCTTTTAGCGCTCTTCCCGAAATTTCTACTTGAGCTCTTTGGGACTTACAGACAATATTGATAAGTAGATTTATCTCATCTCTCCTCTGTTGTATCGTCCAAAAACTAGGAGTTCCCAGGTGCCCATGGGAACTCATAACGGCGCGTCGTAGACCCCGCCCCGTCGAGCACGCACAGACAACCAAACATGAGCATACAAATCGTCCAAGCGCTCATTAAACATTTTGTTTTCTGAAGTTGATCTCCGTCTACTTGTACTTTAGATTAGAGCATCAAGTGTTTACGTGGGGACTCTTGCATTCCGAATACTTACAACTGCAGTTCAAAGACCTTGTTAATCATGTCATCGCACAAATCGCGGCACGCCCGACCTGTGGTACCGCCGCCAGGTGATCTACAATCACGCTAATCTTCACATGCCTTGTGCGTATGCAACACCTTGCTTTCGTTCCGTATCATTACTAATAGCATGATAGCGCTCAAGTACCTCACAATCTCTGCTCGTGCCGAGCATACTGCCACAGTCATCTTCGTGCATGTGAGCTTTGAGTTATTCGTCACTGTAGAGTTCGCGTTGATGATAGTTAAATCCTAGGGACTTGGCGATTCTGCACATGGCTGGCAATGGATGGCAACGATGTTCTCACAAGAACCCGAGTTTGGCGGTATCAAGTGGATTCTTCCTGACGCGTAAGCCGTCCATACGACGGGTTTTGTGACTTTTGTTGATCATAGGTTTAGGCCTAAAAGAGCTGTGACAGCGAACGGGGGTACTGTAATGGGTGCTTGGTGAGAAGCATCGTTGATTCGTTCCCAGAGCCGCCTCCGATATTGATTCCGTAGGTATGACATCTTCGCGTTCGATTTCACATCAGGAGAAGACGAGGCCGGCATACTCGATTCTTCTCGGTCCCTCAGCGAGCTCATCGCTACCGAAGTTGCTAATGGTATACCTGCTGGCCGTATAGTTCTTGGCGGTTTTAGCCAAGGGGGTACTATGAGTCTGGTTACAGGTCTCATATCTGAGTGGAGGCTGGGCGGTATCATCAATCTGAGTGGTCGATTAGCTATGAAAGACAAAGTCAAGGAGGTGAGTTCATCCGAGGTGTCGTCAGACCCCACCGTTTTGATGATATTTCCATTACTCTATAAGATGCTGGGCCATAATGCGAAATTCCTTCCGATTTTTTGGGGGCATGGCATCCGCGATCCGCTCGTAAAGTACGAAGGGGCCCAACAATCCGTGCAGTTCATCAACAACGACCTCGGCATATGCGTAGCTACTGAAGGCAACATTATCGGTTTGGAATTCCACGCCTATGACGGGCTGGTGCATTCGGTCAGCGATCATGAACTGCAGGATCTGCGCGCATGGCTGCGCAGAGTCACGGACCTTCCGCTGCCGAATAACGTCTAGTGTCCGACTGCAGATGGACAGAGTCCTACTAAACGTACTCGACATATGTAGTCGTCAGTTTATATCACTCGTATACTCTGCGCGACAGATTGTCAACCTTTGGACGAAATGTCCACTGCTCGCAGGTGAATATTATTTCCCAACAATCTCCACGAAGCGTCCATCCTGTACTTCCCACAAATCTCACTGATTATCGTCCTGCCCTAGCGCTAGCACAGATTCAGCTGCTGGAAGCTCCGTCCTCCGGGTAGCTTATCTCCGACCCCATTGCTCGCCCTTTCGCGCCAGTCTGAAACCTCCTCCGATGCGATGGCTACCTGAATGCTTGTTTCTCTCTATTGGGACAATTGGGGCATCTAAACATCCTAACATCTATCGCCCGGAAACGCTTTCCGCAATGCGTCTTTCTCGAAATGGTCGCCAAAGACGATGTCATCAGCTTCCAGCAGCGCTTGTAGGCTTCATAACGCCGTTGAATGCGCTTTTACAGTCGCGGGTAGCGTGAACACCACCTTTGGGCCGTTCTCGTGTCAGGCATGTTGGTAGTGAGCTCCAAGTATTCTATGCGTGTACGTTTCCATTCATCCCAATGGGCGGGGCTCTACATTGCATCAAGGCACCTGGCGCGCCACTAGGTCCCGCCACCAAACGTTTCCTCGTCCGTGCCATATGTAAACCGTACACGGTTTCCGTACCGAAGTTCACGGGATATGCAGCCACCGCTTTGGTATCTCAGCGTTTCGGTGCGAACCTTAGTCGGGAGCATCAAAGACAAGCGTATAAGAGCCTGCTTGGCACCCATCTGGAGGTACCACTTCTCTACGTGGATTCGACTCAATATGTTGTCCCAATCGGTGCTCTGTCGGCAGCCTTTCAAACTTATCTATCTGGTCTACTTCTTCGTCGTCCTCTGCATCATAAAGATACCCTACTGGACAGTCACCTATCTGGTCCCGTCGTGGCGTCCCCGCCCATCGTGGACGTTATATCGTAGCGTTCTATTACGCGTGATGGATGCCGGTGTAGATGCGATAACCCAGACGAGCACCTATAGCTCCGTCCGCGTAGATCCATGCAAATACGCAAAGGCGAAGCTTGCCGATGAAGTCGGTCTCGTGAAGGTTGAGCCTACTCCTGATCTCGTCCTTGGAGAGATCAGAGATTATGCTCTCAAAAACGGAGTTACCGCTGAACCCATAGCTGGTTATTGGTGCGGCAAGACGACGCCAGCCTTTCCTGGGGAGAAGGTCATATATGAGCTACATGGTGCGTTATCTTTTTCTCATATTCTTAGCGAATATGTTACTTACGAACTTTCGATTCAGGTGGTGCTTTTGTAGTAAGGATCACGGCTTGTTTGTCTCCTGTGTTCATCCTTACTGACTGTTGTACCGACAGATCGGAGATGCGAGCCCAACTGGCTATCTTGGAAACACGTACCTGTGCAAGGAAATGTTGAAGCACAACCCCCAGTTCACCAGAGCGTTCCAGATAGAGTACCGTCTTTCTCAAGGTCCTCCTCTCCCTCCCGAGAATGCGTTTCCGGCAGCACTCATTGACGCCGTCGCCGGTTATCACTATCTCGTCAGGGTAATGGGCTTCGATCCATCCAATATTCTCTTGATGGGAGAGTCTGCTGGCGGGGGCCTTGCGATCATGCTGGTTCGCTATCTCATCGACTACATTCCATCCCTTCCCCCTCCTGCAGCTATATTCCTGATGTCTCCCGGCGTAGACTGGGGTGGCTCGCACTGGGGTCCCGAGTCGTCTGTTACCAAGAACAGGAATACAGATTTCATCGGACCATTCTTTGGAGGATATCCTACCAACGCTATACTCGGTTCGCTCCCGCCATCCGACGCGGATACCAACCCGTGGATATCCCCTGCATCGAAATATCTGCCGAAACCTAGCGGGCTGTTTACCGGTTTTCCGCGCACTCTACACTTGGTGGGGGATGCGGAGATGTTACTGGATTCTAACAGAACGTTGCGGGATAGAATGCGTAAGGACATGGGGAAGGATGTTACGTATCTGGAGCTTCCAGATGCTACGCATCTCTGCATGAGCTTCGCGTGGCATGAACCAGAGAAGGCGAGGGCATACAGGGATGTGGCAGAATGGCTTTCGGTTACTATGTGAAGCCGATGAATAGTTCCTGACAACTGATCATGTCTTGCGTAATGACAAGGGACCCACTAAACATAAACATAAGAACTTAAGGTATCCATCGAGCCTTCGTATTACGATATGTCATTACAGACTAGTGGCGGAAGATGAGACAGATTGTGGCTTGTTACTACACGCACTTCAAGTTTTGCCGACAGAGCTGCATATTAAGCGTGGTACCGGTATGCTGGTAGACTTGGCCATATGGTTGAAATCATCTCCAAGATCATTGCGCACGCGCACACTTCTCACCGAGGGACTCTCCGCTTAAGAAGTAAATAGCTGTATTTGTGCCTGCGGTACTCCTAAAGTGTCTCCTGCTTCAGGAGTGATATATGGCTGAGTACCAGACGACTCTGCAGTGCGGAGCATTGCGTTCATAAATAAAATATATCGTCAGCACGATATGCGCACGATAGGAGATACGGTGCAATGACTCCTTCAACGACAGCCCGCGTACTGTCGGATTCCGACAACCGGATCTGCGCGTCCTCAACCTGGTCTTCATGAACATTCTCCCTGTCCGAATGGCGATGCATAAGTGGCGCTAATACGCCACGTCAGTAATGCAGCCATGCAGTCCACTAACCAAAGCGCAGCTCAATGACACGAAAAGGTCCAGTGTGCCGGAAGATTGTTAAGCAAAATCGAAGGCTGTAAGCACTATAGCGGTCATGAACATGGGGGCCAAAGATGACAGTGACAGAGAGATTCAAATTTCACCACTAGAGATCAAGCTACCGCTGGCAAGCTCAATGGATCAAAGACCTGAAGTCTGGTTTGCCAACATTCAACGCTCCTCCTACATTCTGTTCACATGCGGAAGATACCTTGCACGAGAGCGCGTAAACAGGTAGTAGACCTTACCGAACACCTGAAAGGACTCAGCACTCACCGGAACAACTACTCGTCAGCAGTCTTCGACACTACTGGATTAATTAGCGAATGGACGTGCGAGAACAAAGCGTGCTACAGCGCAGCCATTCAGGACACGGAGACCAATAATTGTCGATAATCCTCGTTTCTTGTGGCGGCGGCAAACCTTGCAGAGATCAAGCGCTTGTCATATTTCCCACGACCGTCGGGGGCCTGGATTTGTCAATCGGTGACAAAAAACGAGAGGAACGTGTCGCACCACGAGCCTTGAGCTTGAGGCAAAACATTCTTTCACGCCAGTCGAGTGGAGTGAGGTACTTCCAAAAGTCCATTCGATTTCACAACAGAGATAAACAGCACAATGTCGATAGAGGGGGATGCGACAGGAAACGATGACTATGCTACGCCAAATAGCTAGTAACAACAGATAAAAGACGAGGAACGAAAGGACTAAACAACATAACGGGACAAAAAAAGAGAGAAAGGAGAGGAGAGAGGGAGTCGCGAAGAGAGGACGCATGTATGTGTGTGTGTGTGTGATGTGGAATGTGTGTCTTGCGATATGTATGTATGTATCTTTGTGGTGTGTGTGTACTGAATGACCATGAGATGGAATATCAAAAGGAAAATGTAGTGTGCGACGGAACGAGGACGAACAGACGAACAAGGAACACGGAACAGGGGAGATTCCAGCATGCAGGACATAGTGCGTGATGGCATGGCGAGGCATGAGAGGGGTGTTCGGATAGAGGGACCGACCAACACGATAGCGTCGTGAGGAGAACGTGAGAGAGACGTGATGGTCGGAGAAAGCCGTGGGGGGTAGTAAGGATTTCACTTCGGAAGGCGAAACATCATGAGACGGAAGAGAACACAAAACAAGAAAAACTAGGAAACAGTGGGAGAGAGATAGAGAGAACGAACAAAACGGAAAAAGTAACCAAGACAAATGACACGTAATCAAGACATCAAGACAGTAGAACAGTACGCCTCCCAATGCACGGGGATCCTTCATGGAGACGTGAGGTTCGTACCCTCATGGCCGGACTTCCACGAACCCTGGCTGGTATCCAAATTCAAGCTGGCAAGGGTACCGTTGAGATCCTGGATGGGATCGTGCTCGCGGTGCTGGGTGTTGACAAACTGCTCCTGAGACTGCAGCGTCTGCGACGACCGCCTGGGCATATCAGGCCTGGCAATGGGGGCCTCCTGGCGGCTCGACGCCCTGCTCGCAGCGAACGACGAGGCATTCTGCGCGTCTCCGAGGAAACTGCCGAATGCGCGGGCCGAAGCCGGCCGGGAAGTCTGCGAGGACGGAGGAGATACCTTCCCGCTAGAGTTCGGCGCGACCTTCTCATCTTGCTGCGTCGAATTGTACCACGGTGCGAAACCCTTCGCCGAGGAAGGATACATTTGCAGCTGGCTGGGAGAAACGTTGTCTCTCTTGATGCCCTCGGGCAGGAAGCTTGGATCGGGCGAGAACGGCGAGAACGACGTCGGATTGAAGGTGCTGCCTGCGCCCTGATTGAACGAGGCCGGGGGCACGAAATTCTCGTAGTGGTTCAGCAGGTCCAACTGCTCCGCGTTCGGCGCTGATTGCAGCGCGTCGTTCATGTTCGCGTTCGGGTGATTGACACCGTTGTTCAGGAACTGAGTAATTCCGAACTTCTCCAGGAGCTGCATAGCTTGCTCAGCAGTTAGCGTAGGAGTAGTCGGAGAAGCCATCTGAACCTGATATTGTGCTTGGAACGCAGCCGCTTGAGCTGCCTGCGCCGCTGCTTGTGCTGCTTTATCTGTAGAAACGTAAACAGGTAAGCTACGGTTCATGTCATAAGAATCGTTCACAGACATTGGCTTCGTCCCCAGCTTAGCCGGATTCTACTGCCGCCGATGGGGAACCCTTGCATCTTCTCGATCGCTCTTTCAGCGTCTGGCTTGCGCACGAACTGCACGAAGCCGCAGTGCTTGCCAACCGGAACCTTGACCTGTAGTCGAGACGGGTGTTAGCACGTTGTTATATGAAAGATGATACAACACACGTAATGGATTTCACCAAACGGAGCAAAGAAGGTTCTGAGAGTCTCTTCCGAAATGAGCGGCGAGAGCCCACCAACAAAGACCGTGGTGTTGTAAGGATCCGAAGACGTCAATTGCTCGCCATTCGGGCCAATCAGGTTGGACAGGATAGCTCTAGCTTGAGCGTGATGCTTCCACGACTCCTCGGGTATATTGTATCTTTGCGCCATGAGCTGATCCTGTGTCTGAGCTAGACCGGCAGAGATTGAAGTCGGGACGTTGCCGCCAGGGTTCGTCGCTCCAGGACTAGGATTGTTCATGTTGTTCGCAAGTGAGACGCTCTTGAGAAGCTCTTCCGACGGAACAGACGCAAGAGTGGAGGACGAGTTGGTGGTCGCGGTAGACGACAACGAAGACGTCGCAGAGAGGGAAGGCGCGGACCCAGCCGTGCTGCTTAGTCCAACAGAGCTGCTGATAGATGTGTTCGAACCGGAAGCGGAGGCTAACGGCGCGGAAACAGAGACGTTCTTCACAGGAAGCTGGTGAGACATCTGCTGTTGTGGCTGCTGTTGCTGTTGTTGCTGCTGCTGCGGTGGCATCTGTGGAAGCGACTGATGATGCACTTGCTCCGTGAGCTGGGGTATCGAGGGCATGCCAGGCGGGAACGGCATCTGAGGCATCTGGGAGAATTCCATGCCAGGCACGCCAGGTACCGGTTTGAACTTCGCAGTAGCTGGAGAGATGCGCACTATACGCGAAAAACGATTAGTGCTTTGATACAGACGCGCATATACCCACCAATACTCACTCGGACGTGACAAGCAGTAGAGGCCATGCATCTCGATCAAAGCTCGCTGCTGGTCTGACTCATCGGTGAACCTGTGACAATGTGGTGCATTAGAGCCGTTCGGCGTCAGCATCAAAGCGCGTGAATTCCCACCTCACGAATCCGTAGCCTCTCGATACTCCGGTGACCGGGTCAAGCATGATCTTGGCGCTTTTGCAGCTCAAGAACGGTCTGATAAAGCGCGGCTCGCGGTCATTCCTCAGACCTAGGACTGGGTTGCGGAAGACGGCGACCAGATCCGAGTTAGAGACTTCAGGCGCTAAATCGCCGACAAAGATGCTATACTCTTTGGGATACTGCGGGTTCTGCGCGCCGGGTATGGAGATCGTCTGGCCTGAGAAAGGAACGGACAATGGCGCGGTGGGCACCGAAGACGCCCAATTCAACGTGAAGGGCTTGGAGGAGTTCGGCATGGTCATTGGGCTGGTACCGTTCGCGTTATTGATCTGGCCGAGAACCCCAGCAGCGTGTACTTGCGATGGGAATGTGAGGAAACAGTAGCCAGGGTTGTTCGCCTGCCTGCCAGTGATGGGGTCGGGAGCGGGACGAGGCACCTTGATGTTGACGGGATCCCAGCCCATGAGGTTGCAGACTTGCTTGGCGTACTCTTCATCCATCCAAGGCTCGAGTTCGCCCCACCAAAGTGTAGAGCGCGGTGGAGTAGAAGCGGAGTTGGGAGAGGGCAACGACGCGGGTTGCGGGCTGGAGACACTGAGCGGAGGGCTCGACGCCTGCTGGAACTGGCGGGCAAAGTACGCGTCACGAAGAGCTTGGGTTTCGCGGTCGGAGAAGGATGTCGCAGGGGCGGAGGTGGGGGAAAAGACAGGAGGACGCGGAGGGGACGCTCGAGGATGGTGGTGGTTGAGAACCAAGTTCTGCTGCTGGAGGGAGGGTTGAAGTTGGGTAGGAGACGTGACCTGGGACGCGGAGGACACGGCCGGCCTGTTCGGGGCCCCGTTGGTGCTGAACCCGCCCCCATTGCTCCCCGGGGACATCATGGACCCCCCGTTCATCGGCGCCCCGCCGTTCATCACGCCGTTCATCGACGGCGCCGGGCCCCAGCTCTCCCCACCGCCGCCCCCGCCCATGCCCTGCGTGTTCAGCCCGAACATGCGCGGTGCCACCATGCCGGAGAGCTGCCCGTTGCCCGCCCGGCCGCCGTCCCCGCCGATCAGCGAGTTCAGCGAGAGCGACGGCATCGAAGCCGACGGGGTGTGGTAGAACGAATTGGACGAGTCGGTGCGGTTCGCAGCGTCACGCGCGGCCGCGGCATCGCGCACCTGCTGCTCCCTCGGCGACCAGAAGTCCCGCGAGACGTCCCTGGGCGGGTAGGGACCGTGAGGGTGTCCCTGGGACGGTATCTGGAAGTCGCGGTTGTCGAAGTTGAGGTAGTCGAAGTCGGCGGGGTGGGTCTCCGGCCGTGACATGGCGTGAGCGGGCCAGGAAGGCGGCAGGAGGGATCGAAGACGGTCGAAAATGGCGAGGCAGCACAAATCGATGGCCCAGTCAGGAGGCGGTCAGACGGCTGATTCGGGCGCGATTTTTTTTGGTCGGTCCTGGGGTTTCCTCCTTGCGACGCCGGAAAGAAGACACGACAGCGAAGAGCACGAAACGGTCAGCAGCGGGGCGAAATGGGCGAATGGTCGAAAGAGAGAGGAAGAAGAAAAAAACAGCAGCGAAAAGAGCTATGCGCAAACGACGAGTAAGCGACGAACGGTGGAGAGCGATCAGAGAAGAAATATGTCGACAGCGATACGAGCAGCACGGGCGTATATAGTTATACGGGCGTAGAATATAACGAGAACGGCCCAACGCGGACTTGGTTGTCTCGTTCGTGGCAGACAAGCAGGGACCTCTGGAATGGGGGTGCGAGGTGGACGAGACAAGTCAGACAACAACCCACGGATGATTGCGCGGCGGAGTTTGGCTCTCTGCTTTGCCGGCGTTACACTCCGACACCCACGCGCACGAGGCTACGAGCTCGAGAACAATGCCCACAGCTCGAGGACGAGCACGCTTGGATGGATGTTCACAACACGTTTTGTCGTCTGCAAGCCATATACTGTCGCTGCGCAGCGTGCCACGTCGTCGCTGCACTGTCCCCGAGCTAACCACATGCGGCACGATCCGATGAAATCTCGTCTCTCACGTACCCCATTGTTCTCGGGGTCTACTTACCCTATTGTCCGACTGCGAGGAATGCAGCACCGAGATGCGCTGGTCCGTCTTGTGGCGTCTTTTTGATCTGCGCTGGTAGAAATGCATGCCTGTCAGAACCTCTTCTGTAGGTCCTTGTAGGTCCTTCCTTCCTTCCAAGGCGATGCAGTCGCTTCTCCCAATTTCCTCCTCACGAAACACCTCTCTTCCGTTCAACATCGCATCACCCGTCCTCCTACGTCCCTTGTACTTTCTGTCTCCGACCCACAGGTCACTACGCTAAACGAGGGCCATTCCGCACGCCTAGGACAATGGGTGCGGAGCCGGCAGATTTCCCACACTGTGAAGACAAGTCACCCTCCTGATGTCTTGATTGAGACATGTTCATACGCTGCGACAAATCAGATCTGCCTAATGATCCCAGGGCAGTTATCAGCGTGATCAATATCAAGCTGCCATCATGTCCCCCAGCCACCGGCGTAAGTGTCCGTCGTATGTTCACTGTAAATCTACGCGGCTCACGACGTTATACTTGCGTCCTTGAATCCTCCATTAATCGCTGGTCCTCGTACGTTCCACGCTCGGTAGAGCACTGGACGACATCCGCTTCAGTCGCTTGAAGCGTCTCATGAAGCGTCTGAGTACAAGATCACAAATGCACCTAGAAGTAGTTAAAGCTCTAGAGGCACGGCGTCCGTTCATTTCTTCAAACCTACTGGGGTTTCCCACCAGGTCCTGTTCCGAGCAGGCGACAATGAGTGAGTCACCTCGACTGCTACGGCTTCCAATACAACTACCCTTCAGGTACTTCCCACAGATGACCAAACAATTTCGAACCATTTCCACGTCGCATCCACTGTTGATCAGAAGACGGATTCGACATGATGAGGCATGAATCCTTTCTTGCTACAACAGTAGCTCCGTCTTCGGAGCTACCTTTTGTAAGGCTGGGAGAAAGCAATTTGAACGTACCCATTCCGTTTCGAAATATCATGTGTCAATTACGTAGGTTTACCAGAGGTCAACGAGGAGCATTTTGCATCGGAAAGTTATGCAAACATCCATCCGTCATGATACATGATGCTCCTGGTGTGTGATGGTACGTTTTTTCCACGATTTCACCCATACTTTCGAGCTAAGATGGAAGATTATGAAACGTACCGACCGTGATGACGTCTTTATGTCTCAATCTCCCTACACACTCTACCGGAAGATGGACCGTATGCTGCGACGGCACACGCTTGCGGCTCACTTGCATGGGAACTCACCCATGGTCTCTCCTACCGGGCACATTCTGTCGCTTTGACGACCAGTTCATTAAACCAAGTGAATGCGCGCAGTGGAGGACTCTTTGGCTCACATTTCGCTGTCGTGACTTGAATCAAGCAGACAAACTCTTATTCAAGCGTCGTCTTTGCGCTATTCATGCGTCCAAGCTTTGCCCATTTGACCTGTATCTCATATTATCATGTCAATGTCCCGTAGCATACATAATTTAATTTGGGTTACTACGAATTCCAGTGGATATAAAAGGAGATATTGATGTGCCGCTTATGTAATCCAATGTAGCATTATCCCTGTACCGTCTCTCGCTACGTTGAACGACCTCGACATCGCGGAGGACGGCGACGACAGCAGAATTCTCCACGCTCGCGGGAGCCAGGTCGTCTTTCTCAGACTCTCGCCCTACACTCCCCCTAATTCACCCATCTTCCCCTGATAATCAAAGTCTGTTGCACTCTCACACCAGGCCCGCACCTCTCGTCGGTCTCGACGTGTCTTGAGCAATGCCACCCGTACGACGCGCGTCCGCCGCTGGGCATGTCCCAGGAGGATCTACTGGGCGCGTGCACAGGAGCAACGGGTCGAGCCATAGCATCGCTGCTCAGACTCCGCCAGCGACTGGTCACGGCTCGCCCTACTCAAGCACCTCGGCGGGTACGACGCCGACCCCACAACAGAAGATCGTATACGTGCTCGTGAACAGATTGAAGAACAAAGTACGTGCACTGCATGGCCATTCTGGTTGCAGGTCCTGAACTCTCGTGTGCACAGCTGCCATGTTACTCGGGCATCACGCTGCCTGATCTGGAGAATGACGACGCTGTGCAGCAGAGTGTCGAGTCCCTCGTGGAAATTTCGCGTGACTCGTTGGATATTGTCGCTTGGGCGTTGACGGAGCTGGTGGACAAGCTGCATAGGGTGCGTCGTGTGTCGTCCGCTGGTATAGGGTTGTTACTAATACTCTATACACCATCGCAGAACACCGATAATAATGGCTACCGCGCACTTGACGTCCTCCAGTCTCAACTATTTATACTCAAGGTGTTGTCGATCGCGATGGCGGCTCGTTGGAGTCGTCGCTCTGAGGATGGACGGCCGGGGTCCAGTACGAGCCACCGCCCAACCGGAGCGGGAGCGGGGTCCTGTGGGCCAGACTCACCAGCAGCCTCCTCCACACGAGTCGGACGGGGAAAACAAGCATCGTCAGAACAGCTCGCACCGCTGTCGCAGTGGATCGAACCGCCAGCTCTCGACGAGAACTGCGCGCGGTACATCCTCAGCGTCATGGTCGTGTTCCTGCGCCTGGCAGCGGCCGTCCCCCAGCGACTCGTCTCCGCCGCGAACCTCAATTTCGACGGGTCGTACCACGATCTGGAGAGCGTCGAGTCGATCGAGGTCACGACGTATCTGGACATCTTCCACACAGGCCCCGTCGTGCCTCCAAGCATCGGATCGTATTACGCTAAATCGGATCCAAGAGAAACATACCTCGTGCGCAGTGACTTACCCGAGACGCCTAGTATACGGACGGCAGTGCAGCATTTCCCACAACATACCATTTCATACGAGCGCACGTCCGCCGTCATCTCCAGCTCGATGACGGCGCTACATACCCTGATAGCCAAGTTCGCCGGACGGGTCGTGTACCACCTCTCGGCGTCGAACTGGGGCGTGGTCTTCTTTAGGATCAAGACTAATATACACAGGCTCGCCAGCACGGCAGAGGAGGAGCCAGACATCACCGATGTGCGGCTGATGACGCACTGCTGGCTCGACCGCTCACGCTTGGTACAGCTCTTGCAGGAGCTCTCGTCGCTGCTGGTGAACATGCAGCGAGCGGCGCAGACGGCGATCACGAGTCCCCTGCGTATCGCTATCTGGAATTGGATCGAGAACCATCAGGAGGAATTCAACGACTCGCTCGTCCACCATCGCCGGCTCGAAGGCGCACCGGAGCGCGTTTTCGATATTCTCTACCAGCTCGTCGACCTTCCCAACAAGGAGGCCGTGTGGCCGGCTCTTACGGTGCTCATGTGCATCAGCTCGGATAGGGTGAAGGCCGAATATCAGGTGAACTCTGTGGGAGTCCCTCGCGGCCCTCATGGGCGTAAAGTAGGCTTCTTTTTTAGCATATACAAGCAATCTCGTAAACTGATGTATACCTCTAGGATCGCAGCTTTGCCGAGTTGCTGACGCGGACGTTGCTCAATCCGGCTAAGATTTCTTCAGTGCCCATCGTGTGCGCGTTAGACGTTTGTCGTGCGGCTTCGCGTGTGCAGCCGAACGAGGGCGACGGCGAGCTGCCTTTACAAGCGATGGCGACAGACGTGGCTCACGAAGTCAAGGTAGCTATCATGCATATCATCCAGAAATGGCCGCGCTTTACTCATTTGGTATAGATGATTTTGGCGAAGTGGGACACTCACAACAAGCCGTTCTGGGAGTGTCCTGACGAGATTGATGTCGGTCTCGTCGCGGATGCTCTCGTGACGACGTTCCGGTTCCTGAGCGAGGAGGAAAGTATACCTATCATCAAGCAAGCGCTGCAGCCGGAGATGTCTGATGCCGTGAAGATCTGTGCGCTCAAGGCGTGCATAACTTTGATCACTGAGGTAAGTTCCTTCTTCCTCGTTTCCCGTAGAAGAGATCCGACCAGGTTGTCTGTAGAGCACAAGGCTGTCGTGGCAAAGACCGCTTGACAATTTGAAGGCACAAGTCATGCAGCGATTCTATGGCATATTTCATGTGAGTTTGACATACTTCAACAAGGATATGGTATTGATTTTTCCCTTTCAGAGTGCAATAACCCGTCGTGCAGAGTACGACGCAAGCGGTGTACTCAAAAAACCTGCGTACCGCCCGAAAGCGAAGAGATACACAACAGAGACTCTTCCGGACCGCGAACTTGCACTGCACGCAAATCTGGCCCTGTGGCGTGCGGACGTACATTGGTTCATTGACGGCTTGAACCTGGACAATCAGGACAAGTGGATCACGCAGACACTCGAGCAATGGTTGACGCCTGCGGACTACTCTGTGAGGCTAGCTATCGCGCGCACGATGCGATACATCCAGGAGGGCCTGCGGAACATTCCTAAAGACTCGTACTGTTACCTTGCTGGAGTGACTTGGATCATGCACTGCGCGTAAGTTGTTGTTCTAACACCATATGCATCATGGACTGAACCGATGTTCTACAGATCTGGTACGATGGCTGCGTTCGGTATGAATCTGTTGACCTGCCGAACAGACTTCGAAGCGCAGAGGATGTGGGTGCATATGTCCCATGAACTGCTCTATCGCTTCATCAAGACCATCGTAAGTCCAACGGTCCGCTACATTCCGATCCACCACAAAGTCTTACACCTCATCCAGGATAGGGTCAAAACTCTCCCAATCCCCGACGAACGAGCTGCCGCCTTTGGCCTAGCAGAAATTGCGTTCATAGTAACTTTGACCTCTGCCGACAGGATCGTCTCCGCTACGGCTGCGCACTGCCTTCGTCTGATCGCCATTGCTGAGCGTCGGAAAGGGAGTTCGCCAGCACACCTCATCAGCGAAGAAGAAAGATCGAAGCGATATCCAGTATATGAGCAACTTGGAAATGCTAAAGCATTGGTACTAGGTTCGTTCTGTCGTTTCACAAGCAGATCTGAATGACCTAACATAACTGCAGGCCGTGTCGCTGATCAGAAACGCATTCGTAAATTGCTACGGCTGATTGCTTTGCCGTCTCCGTCAAACGTTGCGGTATGGGAGGAATGCTACTGGCGGTGGTGCGGACTGAATGCCATGGCCAGTCGAAGTTCATTGGACCCTTCTGAAGAGGGATCTGCTCCGAACGGTGATAGGTCACTGACCACGGAGGTACCCATCTTTCAGTGCTGAGTTCGTATCTACTCACTGATTTGTTCTCAGGAGAGACAAGCTCAGTGGCAGAATTTAACTCTCTTCTTATCAAGTTTCAGCGCGACATGTCTCCGCGAAAGTCATGATCCTGCAGCCCTGGCTGCTATCATCCCTCCCCGCTATCTGCCTGATCAGTTGCGAGTGCTCCGGGATCCAGCAGACATGCTATCACATTTTTTGCAGGATCTCGTAAACCTCCTGCTGGCCGACTCGGGTCAAGCCCGTGACGTAGCGAGGGAGGCCCTCAGCACTGAGGCTCATCCTCGTCTGTACCCGCGGATTCTGAAACACTTGGATCAGTAAGCTATTGTCGAACTGCATATGAGCGGCCGACTGACCCTCAGTAGGGTACTGCACGATATCACCGATCACGAACCTGAGGTAGAGTGGGAGAGTCTCGCTATATTCCTCGACCAAGTGAGTAGATTTATCTTAAACGTGAACATCTGTAAACTTACGCATCCACAGTTTACTAGCATTCTCAAAGTGATTATTGAAAATGCGCAAAGCGGCGATGATTTGCGAGGCATTGACATTATTTCGACTCTTCTGAGGATGGCAATCTGGATCACTCGTTTCCATGACCCAGCGTCGTTCCGCTTGAAGATCAAATTTTGTGCCTTATGCGACAGTTTCATGGATCAGCCTGGACTATTTGCTGCTCGGAGGGACAGCGCAGCGCGAATAGGTATCGCAGATTGCATAGTCGACTGGGCACAGGACCTTGCCGGGGTGAGTTACAACATCACTAACTAATGTTTGCTGCGAACTGACACAACAGTAGACTAAGGATAGTGAACAAACTCGGGCGCAAAGAGAGATCAATACCGCCACGCTGCGCACTGCGGTGAAGCTGTTCGATCGGCTAGAGCTACAAGCACCAAACGAAGACGGCCAACCTACTGCAGGCGAAGAGTCCGGACACGCAGTCGCTCGCCTCTTTATTAGATATTCCGCTTTCTTGTTCAAGATGTTCAGTCGCACAGAAAATGGAGTACGTGGTGTCATCGTCCGTGAAATCACTCCTTACTGACGGTAGCAATCTACAGATGCAAGATGATTGTATGTCTGAACAGACTACCTTTTCCCAAGTGAGTATGGTATCCCGGGATCGTGACTTGTATATTGATTCATCGAGTAGTCCCGAACTGGTGGCAAGGACGGAGATCTGCGAGAATTAATCATCAATGGCTTAGCCTCGTTGATTAGGGCAAATCCAGAATACGGGGTGAAGCACTGTCTACCTATGACTTTCGATGCAGATCCGACTATGCGGGTCGTCTTTGCCCATGCATTTGCTCGTGTGGTAAGCAAAGGTCTGAAGTTTGAGACGCCTGAGTTGCCGCTCCCCACAAACAAGCAGGGCAAACTTTGTGAGGTATGTGAACCTTCTTGATAGATTTTGATCATGGCTGAGATGAAATAGCTCGTGAAAGCCTCAGATGTGCGTGTCAAATTTTGGTTTTGGTGTATCACTCGAAACTCAACGTTAACAGCCAGCACTGGCCTTGGCAATTTGCGAAGTTTGCCCGGCGGGTGAAGTGGATCAGATTATCAATGTCTTACTGAACATATTCGATACACGGTCGTCTCTTATGAGTTTGTTGAAGGCAATGATAGATAAAGAGATTGCTCGCACTGGTATGCCCTGCCAATCTCTCTGAGCCAATATATCTTAATGACCATCTATCAGACAGTGACACAGCACTATTCAGAAGCAATTCGACCTGCACAAGGTTCCTATCCGCTTTTGCGAGGATATATGGTTATAGTTACCTGCGGGACCTGATCGTCCCCTTAATCAAAACTATGACCACACTCCCACCAGGTCATAGTTATGACCTTGATCCGACCAAAGCGATTAATCAGGACTTTGCCCAGAACCAAAAGGATCTTGAATTTGTTGCGGCGTCCTTCTTAGAAATAATCACTGCGTCTTTTCCGGCATTCCCTTCGTGAGTAGTTTCAGTCTTGACGTCCTCCATAATACTGACGTTCTGGCCCAGAACGTTCCGAGAAATCTGTGCGCACATCGGGAAGGCAGTGTATGTCAAGCCGGCTTCGTCGCAAGCTGATCTAACGTCATCCTCACAGTAACGATGTCTGGCCCGAAGCGAAGTTCTCCGCATTGGGTGCTTTCATCTTCCTTCGGTATGTAGACAATTGTTATTTCACTACGGTCGTATTGAAGACATCTCAAAGGTTCATCTCGCCTGCTATCGTAAATCCCGCTCTCGTCGACGTGGAAGTACCTGCAGATCCGGTCATGAGGCGTGGCCTGATGAACATAGCGAAGATAATGCAGAATCTGGCCAACAATATATTTTTCGGCAAAGAAATGCACATGGTCCCCTTGAACGATTTCTTGTCGGCCAATATCGTCAATGTTACCCGGTTCCTCAGTGAGATTAACGTACGTCAGGCTTTCAACTCTTGGTCGATACCTTGTATTGATCTAACCGAGATCTCAGAAATATACTCCCCCAGAGGAAGAGCAGGATGAATGGTTGGATACCGCATATGATGATACCGACAATATTGTTCTCCACCGATTCTTCGAAAGGCATGCCGACAAAGTAGGGAAAGAACTTCTCAGTGCCTCTACAACACAAGCAGGTACCGATGGCGACGATGACAAGGGTTCTGGTTCGGGAAAGCGCTCGTGGAACGCGATCTGCAATGCCCTTGTCGAAAATCCGCAAGCATCACTCATTCCTACAGTGTCTACGCTTTCCAGTAAGGAACATCATGACTATCTGGAGCTTATGGCCCGCTACAGCCATCGGGATACGACTTCTGTCCAGCATTTGTTTGTGCCAGCGGTCACGCCCAAGGTACGATCCTACTTCGCTTCTCAGTCCAGCATTAACCCACCGTTGTATGCAGGATCAACCCGCAATATTTGTGCTCTCGGTTACCAAGATTGATGTAGAAACACTAGATCTTGAACTTCTGTTATACTACATATTCAAGGTTTGCAACAAATCTGTGTCTACATGCCGAATACTCATGCCACACAGACTTTAACATCTCCCGCTTACGAGGGTCGTACGTTCGATGTGATCTTTGACTGGACCGGCTTCCCGCAAGGCGCTCAGATACCTACTCATCTGTTGAAGTTCACGTGCGAAGTCGTCCCGGTCGACATTCGGCACCGTTTCCACGCAGCTCGCATGCTGACCCCGAATGCACTGGCCTTGAGATATATGCGTAGATTGTATAATCTGACGAACGGTAAGCAGCTTGTGGCGTATCACGGGCGGTTAAACTGAAACTATCCAGGCGCCCCATTATCTTCTGTGTATGTGATGCATACGACGATGGCTGACCTTCTTCGTAACTACCCGGAGGGCACATTACTACCATCGCTCCAGTATACTGGTGAGTAAGCTCAATGTCGGTCACATTATCATGTTCATTTCTGTCGCAGTGGAGCTAGAAGACGAGCCAGCCGTTGAGTTTGACGAGGTCTTCATGCGACATAACCATCCTATGCGCGTGCCGGTTATCATGCGTGTCGCTCAGACACACTTACGCATCACGATGGTATGTTTTACGAATCACTATCTCCAGTCTGCATCTCAAGACTTTGTACAGATGAAAGCGACGACGATAAATAATATGTTGTCATGCAGAGCCACAGAGATTATCTCGCTGGCCGACATTAGCGACGTTTACAACGTTTCCACTGGCCATGATGCGAATGAGTTCATAATCCGGAAGATTCGCCACGGAACAACACTCTATTTTACTTCGCCCATGAGAGACGCTATAGTCAAGGTTAGTCATTTGCAAGTCCCTAGTGTCCTCAAAGGTAGTTGACATGGCTTTTGGCAGGCCATACGGAATGCAAAGGGATCGATGCGCAATGTCCAGATCTCAGGCTTTGAGAGGTTCTCGAAGCTTTCTAATGTGATAGCAACCTTACTTCACATTGGCATGGTGAATATTGGAGACAATAACGAAGAACTGCGCGTGGCGTCCTACGAGTTACTATGCGCAATTTGCATATTCCTGGACTTTGAAGGCAAGCCTGTCGTACCCACAAAGAGTGAGAGTCTCCTGCCTCTATAAGAGACAACGTACTTATTTAGTGTAGCTATCTTCGTGCCTGGACGGGCGGGTCCGTTCGTGACTCAGCTTAGCGAAAAGCTTGCTGCTTATGCGCCACAGCTAACGCTCGACTTCTTGACCGAAGTATCAGCGGGGATGGACAAAACTCCAGTCTGTCAGCGCGTGGCATGCCTTCAGTACATGAGTCCCTGGATCAAAAATATGGGATACTTTACAAACCCGACTCATCAACTGTACGAGCCCTCGGGTGCCAAATTCCGTGATTGTGTGCGAGTCCTCATCGACTTGACGTTAGCGGATCAAGAAGTCAGTACTCATCATTCTTAGTCTAACGTCAAACTAACGCGCTGTAGATCCATGCTGTGGTACAAAAGTATATTTGGCTCGAGGTCGGGAGGCTAGACAGCGAACCGGTGAACGTAATATTGGATGAGTTGATGCGCGCGGCTGTGGATGGAGGCGTTGGCTCTCAGCGCTGTGAAATCGTCGCCGACACAATGTCATCGGTAACCTCTATCAACGTTCGAGCACGAATAGCCGCGCGTATCCGTAAGGTGCGTCTCATCCTCCTATTAGAGTGACCCATGTGTTGACTTCTGAGATGCCAGGTACTTGGAAAAACATCGTCAAGGCCGTCAAAATCCCTGGCGGACAACGTCCACTGGAATGAGATTGCCTGTCTTACCCGGCTTTGTCTCGTGGCTAATTACCTTCCAAAAAATGGGACCCATGCTCAGCTTTTCGTCGCCGAAGGTGCCCATTATATCAGCTTGGTAGCCGCCACCGGACAGCTGCTCGTCCGAACGTCTGTATACGGCATGGTCGTCAACCAGCTACATTCTGTATATCTCGCAAGACCAATCGGCGAAAACAACAGTCTAAGTCCGGAGATACAAGGCTTACTCGACGAATGTGCTACGATTGACACGCTGAAGATCTTCGGTCTATATAAGCCCACACCTACGAGCGACTATGTCATCTACGACCCTCCAAACGACAAACAATACTTGGACAACATGGAAAAGCTAGGCCATCTGCTAATGCGCATTATGCAAGCCATCTCTGGTTCTCAAGGTATGTGAACAAGCTGTTCAGCTTGTGTTCGTAGCTGATCAGGTTTGTTGCAGCTCTACTCAACATTTGGCGCGCGCGGTGGATGAGTCTCATTGCATCCTCAGCTTTCCAGACATGTCCAGCGATCCAGACGCGGGCATTCATCTCTCTTAGCATCCTTGCTACCTCCGATGTGGACGACGATCTTTTATACCAGATTTTGGTAGCGCTGAAATCGGCATTGGAGTCTTACGACGACACAGACACCATGGCAGTTGTCAGCATGTTAAGATGCATATGTAAAGTGATCCCGGGCCTGCCAGCAAAATCTCGTTACCTGGTCCAACTCTTTTGGCTGGCGGTCGCCTTGTTGGAGTCATCTTCCAATGCGGTGTATATCGAAGCCGTGCAGCTTGTGCGAGTCACTGTGGAGGTGCTGGCGGAGCAGGGAGCCTTCAAGGAGAAGGGTGTAGCAGCCACATTACTCGACGGGCGAATGCCCTTAGAGGAAGTCTCGGCACAGATCGACCAGATGCTAGGTCTATCATTCGACTCTAGCTTCTCCTTTTCTCTCGCAAGCATTATTTTCAAGGGATTGCGCCAACCGTCTCTCCGGGAATATGCTGAGGGTGCTCTGAGAACCCTCCTTCGCGTCACTGTGCAGTCCTGCCCGGAGCATTCTCACGCCGAAGATCCTGCCGGCTCTTCCGTGTGCGCAGATATCCTAGGCTACGTCATCGCTTTACTTCCTGCGTCAACTACCAGCCTTTCGTTCCGGAAGTTATTGGAGGAATCGAGCGTGAACCCAGCCTGGTACTCGGAAGACGTGATACCACTGGAAGACGAAGATCCTATTTCCCGAGTCCCATTCGCTCTACTTGGCCTCACCGATGGAGTTACCGCCCTTTTCGTTACCTCTTTCATTTCTTCTATCTTGTCTACCGCGCAAGGAGAAGACAACGAAGCTGAAGTCATTTTCACTCTACTTTCCGACATCGCTAATAGTTTCCCCTCGGTGATCTCAACAACGTAAGTGCAATTTGTATGGTTTGAGATGATTGAAGGGCTGAGGTTTGTGTCCAGGTTTGAAACTTTGCAGGACCAGATTAAGGATGCCTTTGCCACCGCATCCAATCCAAATACCTTGAGCGCCGTCTCCAATGTCTTCCGCGTTGCTATGCAAGACTCTCGGCGAAACGGCATCCCTCGTGGGTCATCATCGACACTGAGTACCGTAGAGGAGGCGAATGGAAGCGTCGCAGGCAGGAGCCACTACAACGCGCTCGATGAGCTTGGCATGAAGGGGTTGACCAACGGTTTCCAATATTTTGGGGCGCAGAGCAACAATCTCATACAGTGGATAGCGCAGCTTGTTGTGAGGATTGTGGAAGGATAAGGTCGAGCGGATCCGCAGCTGATGTATTTCGCTTTCGTTTGCATACGCTTTCTCCATGCATGTAACTTATGCCAGATTGTTTCGGTGTACCTTCGTTCTGGATCTCACGCAGAATACATAGTACGTGTATCTACTAATGGCTGTTCGATTGTATAGTAACCTATACCTTTACAACTCCAATACTACTACCAATTCATTGTAGTGCAGCATTCCGTGAGGACGACCGTGAAGCTAAGTTGGAATTCGTATTTCGCAGTAGTGCTGGTCCTCGCCCTTGACTCCCCAGCTGGTGGACGCAGCTGTTAGTGTACAGCGGTCTTTTACCTACCAAAGAACCTTCAGAGAAGACTACTGTTGCCACAAGATCGTTTGATCTAAGCTTATAGTGCTGTAGACGCCAGCGGCCGGTCTTCACGCGAGCGTCTCACTGCGTGGTTCTGGTCGCGTCGGATGCGCGATGCTCTTCATTGTCCATCTCCTACATGTATCCAACGGCCTGCACGCAGCCTCACCTTTGGCTGCCATAGCGTCTACCCCCAAGGCCTACATAGCAGCACCCCTTCTCTACGTACAACTTGTCTCTTGAACATGGCTACGTCTCGACCGGCAACCCCTGATTCACCTAGTAGCCTGCGCGACGCTACGGCAACCATCGACGAGCTAACGCTTGCTTTATCTAACTACTCTCGCGTACCCTCCCCCGAACCCCCTCATGTCTCTACGTGCTGTTGCGGGAGAGAGGACTGCGAAACGACAAGGGCATGGACGGCTTACAAGGGCAAACTCGAGAATCGTCTCGTGTTGAGTGCGGGTGAGTAAGTTGTTCCTCCTTGGTTTCACCTGTGTGCATGCATATGGGCCTCGCATGATTTCACTGCGATCTTTTGCATTGCTTTGGTCTCTGCGTACGACCCTGGGTCTGTGTGTACAGAAGTCCAGAGTAGTGGACGATTTGCGTCAGCTAACATGCCTGCAATCCGTTTGGCTGAATATTTTTGTAGAAGTGGGACAAGCATTATTAGAGAGGCACGAGGCATATGTCCGTCGTCACGAGGTTCGTACCTTGAACGTCCCTGACTACATCCTCACAAGTGGATATCTAGATCAGCAACTCCAACGATTTTACTTCCCCAGCTATTCAATCCTCGGATATAAAGCGCACCGAAGAGCAAGTTGAGGCCCGTGTAGCTGAATTATTGCGAGAGGTATCTTCTCAGTTGCTTCTGGTGTCTTCAAGACTCACCTGTCCACCCTAGAACGCTGTGCTCGATAAGGTCAGCCCTGAGCTGTACGATGTTAGTGTTCGGGTTCGCTTATATCCATACAGCGACTGTCTCAAGCCCTGGTGAACCACGAAATTGCCGATGTCTCCCACCAAGATGCACTGGAACAGCTTAAAAGGGCAGAGGAGAAGGTAGCTCAGCTTTCTGCGCACAATGCTCGCCTTGTCGGCACGCAGACACGCTTGGATAGTGCTCTCCGAGAGAAGGACGACATACAACAGGAGCGTGATAGTGCTATCCAGCGTGCCCGAATGGCTGAAGCACGAACAGTATCTTTGAAAGAAAAGTGTTGTAAGTCGAACCATTTACTTGAATTGAAGTAAAGCCTGACAAATTCATCAAGCTAAGCTACAGTCTGAGGCGTCTCGTTTACGTGAAGTTCTTGAGATGCAAAGGTCTCAAAGAAACGACTCGTCTGAGGAGATTCTTGCGGATGCACGCAGTCGCATTCAACAGATCCATCAATTTGTGAGTGCTATGACTACCTCGATGCCTCAGTCCCTCATCAACATGTCACTAAAAGTATACTGGGCGCTCGGTTACGGGCGAGGATGACGACGTCACTAAAGTGCTTCAGTCATTAGTTGCTGACAATCAAGTCCTCAAGAACGACAACACAGAACTTCAGAACATGCTCGATGCCACCCGGGAAGATCTTCGGGCCTTACAGGAAGAACTGGAAGAGCGAAGAGCCAGTGATATAGATTACACAGGATATCACAACGACAATACCGTTAGGTCTACTACATACCGTAATACTCGTTCGCCGATTTCTCCCACTTTTAACTTCGGAACGGCTCCTATTCCTTCAGCCATGCATTCGGTATTCCACCCTGGGCCTTCGACACCCAAACGTTCTAGAAGTGCAGAACGTGGCTTCAGGCGCAATGCAGTAAGTGCTTGTGATCTATGGACGCGAGGCATTACTTACCATCCCGTTACATCAGGAGCCTTTGACTCCTGAAACCAACAGACGACCTCTATCACCCACAGAGTTACTGATACCCTCTCAGGCCAGACGGAATTCTGCTGGCCAACAAAGATCGCGATACACACCCTCACACCTCAGCATTCAGATCGAGGATCACATTGACAGCGATTTCTCCTCTCCTGAAAAGTCCCGAGCGCAGCAATCATTACTATCCCTCACCCGTTCTCGCGCTGTACAGACAGACGGCACCGGCTTGGATATCCTCGCACCATCGCCTCTTCCACACACCTACGGGGACCACTCACATGATGGACACTCAGAAGCATCCTCTCTAGACTCCAACCCATCCGTCGTTGGCGTTATCGTTGAACGCACGGCCCAACTCCTAAATCGACTTATACAAGCCGATGCGCTTACACTGACTAACCGCCTCAAACGACAACGCCTCCTCGGGGCCGACATCTCCCATCTCTCTCGGAATACCGTCAGTGGCATTCTCAATGAATCCAACAACCTCAGAGCACAATTTCGGGCATTCCTCGAAGATGACAAGGTGATCACCATGTGCACCCGCCGGGACCTTCGGGCGTTGTTCAAGCTGTTTAAGGACATGTTCGGTGAGATGGGTCAGCTCCGTGTAACTCTCAATGATGTGATCCTGGATCCTACTGTCGCCAGTAAGGTCAGCGATATGGCCCTGCATCCAACGAAGGCGAATACCGCGTCCGGAGAGTCTTCCTCCAACGCATCATCAGCAGGGCCGGGCTGGATAGCTCCTCTTTCCAAGTTCCTCGGACTGCCTGGCGGGTCAGGACAAGACGACGCAGCCTCTCGTGCGCTTTCTCCTCCAGTTCGTCCCGTTGCTAGTCGAGGTCGACCACCCCCACGGATCGTGCCGAAGCGCGAGGCGGCGCTGTCTGCGAGTACCACGACGGTCAACGTCGATTTCAGTAGCGGCGGGTTGGGCAGAGCCGTCGCCAGTGCGGCGGCTGAGCCCGTGTCGGTCCTTCCTGTAGACAGCTCCAGTAACCAGTTGTCCACCATCTCGAGCGACTCGTCGCGGAGCGTGATGGACATCTTCGCAGGTGCTCCGCGTGCTGTCGACCAATTGGACCCATGGGTTGTGGTGTCAAAGCCACAGAGAGGCGCATTAGGTGGTCGACGTTTTGATATAGTTGGTGGAGGAACCATTGGCCGATCCACTCTGCGGCGTACTGCGATGGCGAATGTCAGCGGGAGCAGTAGTGGTGGTGGACTCTCGCGTGTCGTTGACGCAATGCTCGATTCGCAGACATCGCCATCGCAAGACGAAGACGGACGCGATAGGGTCCCGGATACATTACTCGAGCGTACCTTGCGGCCTCGAGGACTGTCGGACTCCTCGATACATACGACGTTCATGAGTCACGGCACCGAGGAACAGCAATCTCATGCGAGCGGTGACGCGCTTTCGTCGCAGCTGGAGAGGCCCTCAGTTTTGCAGACGTTGAGCCGCAAAGTGCAGAACTTCCGCTTCGCGAGCTCGTCTTTCATTCCGTCAAGACCAGTGGGAGCTCCGACAACGCAGGTTGAGGCGGCAGAGGCTGTGCCGTCAATGTCCAGGCCTCAAACGCCTGCCAACTCGAATCCCGTGGCACGCCCCGGTATCGACACTCATCGAAGTCCCACCGCGCATCGAATCCGTGATGTGCCGGAGCGTTCTGCATCTGCGGGAGGCCTGTTCCCGAGCCTGAACGTCTCGTCTTGGAGTGCTGCACTACCTCCTGATATTGCGGATCTAGAGCCAGAGGACAGCTATCATCCGCCTGGGTTTTATGTAAGTAGACATCGAGACGAAGCTTCGTCGAGCAGAACGTGGGTACGGGGTAGGGAAGCTTGAATCACATCGTGGATATCTTGGTTTACTTAGCGCATTGTATGGATTTATTGGACTGTCGCATTTGTTTAGACATGTATTTTACTCTACCACTCTCCAAACTATAAAGTGGTTGCTGCATATTTTACCTAACACCTTAAGACGAGCGGCGAGTTATCGCTCGAGTCCCGCGGCGTCCGAGGAGGTCCGAGGGTCTTGTCGAGGACGATGTGCGGTGTGGCTTTTACTATCTACCAGGCTACTACTACACCCTTCGATCACCATATCTCACCAAGACTGAGATTTCTGCTGGGATGTAGGCGAGATCACCCGGATGTTGAGATTGTCTGGAAGTGTATGGAGTATCATTGTAGCAAATCTTGGAGTAAAGAGTAGTCGGTGCGTACATTAACCTTTGTCGTTTGCGATCTACAGGTTGACATGACTGGGGCTTATTCTAGATACTATATATCACACTCGTTGCTAGCGATGTTTCACTCATTACGAATTGTACGCCGCTATATCACGATCAACTTTGTCACTCTAGTCCACTTGCTGAACTATGTCTACCTTCTCCTTGGTCGTTTGTCACTGTCCACGGTAACATCAAATGTAATCCCAACGTCTCGCAGAATCACGGCATCCATCTCATAGAATCACGGCATCTATCTCATGTGCCCTATATTGCTTTCAACTTCTCGAACTACTGGTGCGTTTACATTTTATGTGGTCCGTATACCCTACTGTATATTATGACTAAAGGGAGGTGTACGAACCATTCAAGTACAATCACTATCAGAGACTGCACATGCCACGTATCAGGAAGGTCCCTGGTCCTTCATGATCCTATCGATTCCAAGCATGTTGGTCTTTGATTGAACTTAGATTGCATGTGTACAGCCTGGCTTGATCTCAGCATTCATCCTCCACCGACATACTCCCTCTACATTGCAGCTCTTCAGCTTCACAGACACCGCCTCTCTGGTCACTTAGGGAAATATCCACACATCTCAAGGAATGAGTTCCAGGCAGCAGGGCGAGTCATCCTCGTATGTTCCTTATCATCGTTGCTTCAAGGGAATCGTGTCTCATTCTTAATTCTCTCAGGCAAGTACCAACGTTCCGAGTCGAGGTGACAGGTAGGTGTATTCAATCGCTGGACGATCTCTAGCATGACACGACTCGCTGATTTACATTCAGTCGAAAGGGCGGTGGATTTGCCCCGTGTTGGATTACGAAAGCATGCACCGGACACCTACGTGAAGATCAAAGTAGGGGAGGACAGTGAATGCACCAGAACAGTAGAACGAAACCTCTGTCCAGAGTGGAACAAATCCTTCATTTTGTGCGTGCTATCAATTCGTTACGAGCGGCATTACTCAAACCCTTTACTTCATCAGCAACTGTAGCCCGTCGGCAACTATTATGTTAATCGTTTATGCCAAGCGGACGGCGCGAAAGGACAAGGCCCTGGGTCACATCTCCGCGCCGATTGCTTTTTTCTCGTCAACGTCTCCCACTGGAAACGGTACGCTTACTCACCCGTGCAGTCATCAATTTATTTCGCGAATCTAAGGTCATTACAGAGAGATACGAACAGGCGATCACATCTGATTCGGTCGCAAGACTAGTATACAAAATCCTAGTCCGACGTGAGTCGGCAAACTCTGAAGAATCGAAGCCTTTGGAGCCAACCGACAGAAACGACGTCGTCACTGCATCGGAACATATTGCAGAGTTTCAAGCAGCTTCAGGTTCTACGGCTGGAGCCGACCACGACACCGAAGACTTCGCGGCATCAGCACCCGAAGCAATCAAAGATATTGCTTATCCCTCTGCCCACATTCCAGCATCGGAAACCGACGGGCCCAAGGTTCCAGATCGAGTTGGCGGCGGCGATGCAACACCATCTACACTCGTCAAAGTGCACGATTCGGTCGTTGTACCCCATCCAATACCCAAGCTGCGCTCTACGGTTGAAGTCGAGGACGGGTTCCAAAATGATGTATTGATAGCTGACACAGTCAGCGACACGACGCGCACACTACACCACATGTCTTCGCCTGGAGCAATAGCCAAACTACCGGGGATAGTCGATGATGGGAAAGCTATATTTGACCACATGGAATCGATTCAAGACACCCTTTCGCCTCTTCCGTCTCTTATGTCGTTTCTCGATAAATTGCAAGCATTCTGCACTATCATGGATGATATATCGACGGTTTGTGCAAGCAACGGCTGAGGCTCCATGCTATCCACTAATGTTCTGCATCCCAGGTGCATCCCTATGCGAGCATGGCATGGAAGATCCTCTCTTCGGCATATACTGTAAGTGATAGTTGTGCCCTCCAATGAGTATATGAATGAATATTGTCTTCCTCAGGTTGTCCAAAATCAGCTAGAGAGAGACACCAAAGTTCGCGGTTTATTCCAGTCGCTCACGTCGCTCTACAACATCGTGAAGGAGCTGGAAAAAATGGAAGGCGGGAAGATTCGAGCGATGGCGGAGTCCCAAAACAATCTCCTGCCCCAGATCACCTTCCACACACTCAACTGCTGTTATTTTGTTCGAGATTATGCCTCTCGAGGTTTTAGTAAGTCCTTTTAATTCTTCTATAATTCACGCTCCTGATGTGCGCAATGAAGTGAAACGATTAGTCAAGGGTGCCATATCCCCAGCAGACAAGCGTATTGCCGATTACTGTGATGTATTCACATCTCTCGAGAAAGCATTCTACAATTCCCTGAATGTGAGCGAACATTTGATGGCCTCTCAAACCTTGGATGAGCTTGAGAGTCTCGGTACGCCTTAGTAATGATGAGTTAGTCTTCCCAAACACACTAACTCTGAGCCCCTCAGGAATCAAGATGGATTTGTCACTCGGTGCACTTAGATATCTCGGTCTGTTTGCGGTGTCAATTTCATCGTTGAATTGTGTACTGATTATTCTTGTAGATATGAAGATCGACTTCAACGACATGCCCTATGCTTCTGGTGCTTCGCTGGAGCCGAGCAAGGCATGTCTTCCTGGAACGCGGACCGAGTCATTGGATGAAATTATTGATTGGATCAACTCAGACGAAGATGGTGTACCACGTATCATGTTACTTACAGGCGCCTCAGGTTCGGGAAAGTCTACCATCGCGAGCTCCATTGCGGGTCGCTTCAGGGCTATCGGTCGTCTCGGCGCTTCGTTCGCGTTCAGTCGTAATAGGCCAGACCGGACACCTGACAAGTTGTTCCCCACCATTGCTCGCAGCCTGGCAGAATTAGATCCAGGAATATACCAAGCGTTGTGCGAGCGGATTGGTGGGGACACAGCCCTCCGAACCACGACGGACCTTGCATTGCAATTTGACTCGTTTCTCGCGGGCCCGGTGGCAAAGCTCAATTTCGCAGGACCTGTTGTCGTTGTGATAGATGCGTTGGACGAAAGTGGCAACGTAGCAGCCCGAAAACCTCTCCTCTCCATATTGTCTAAACGACTGAAGGATCTTTCACCCCAGCTACGAATTCTGATCACCTCTCGCCCCGAAGAAGACGTCAATCGAGTTCTCGCAGGCCATGATGGCATCGCATTGAAGAGCATGTCCGATATACCCCCCGCCTCTACCCACCGTGACATAGCCCTTTACATCCGCACACAGTTGACATCCGACGAAGCTCCGTCGTTGGATGGCTTAAACATCGAGGAGGCTTCCCATCGTCTTGCCTTGATTTCTCAGGGTCTCTTCCAGTGGGCAGCCGTCGCCTGTGCTGCAATCGTTGGGATGGGCGAACCTGGGTTTTCCCCACGCGAGCGATATCAACAACTTATAAATTCGGGGTCAACTGCAAATAAAGACGGGCTGCTCGACAGTCTGTATATGCAAGTGCTCTCGCAACTCTTCGACCCTCAGAAGAGTCCAGACTCTGTATCTCGGTTCAAGACCATAATGTCGTTCGTTTTGGCGTCCTTTGAGCCATTGTCAATCAAAGATATTGATTTGTTTCGGAAGGCAAGCACTGTCAAGGGATCCGCTACGTATGGTGCTACCCACACTCTGCAATTCTTAGGGTCATTGCTCAGCGGAACTTCCTTCCTGGACCGACCTGTTCTACCCCTCCACTCCTCTTTCAGCGACTTTCTGACCGATGAAATACGTAGCAAAGATTTCTTCATCGATGTCTCCGGGGTTCATATAGAGCTTGCATATGCGTCACTCAAGATCATGCAAGCCGAGCTGAAGTTCAATATCTGCCAGCTCGGGTCTTCGTATGATGCAAATCGGGACATCGCCAACCTCACTCAGCTGATTTCCCAGTACGTCTCGCCCCATTTGTCGTATGCGTGTCGGTACTGGGCCGATCACCTAGGTCTTTCCCCCTTCTCCACCCTCGACCATAGGATATACAAGTCACTCAAGATCTTCTTGTCAGAAAGACTCCTTTTTTGGCTTGAGGTACTGAGTCTGCTCAAAGCTGCCCTGAGTGCGTCGGGCGCCATATCCGTAGTCAATCGGTTCGCGAGCGTAGGTTTTCTCTGCAATACTATCGATGACGCAACTCTGATGCACTGCTACAAATAGGTTGACAGTGAGCTCAGAGATCTGGTTGGCGACGTATTGCACTTTCTCGCTGTGTTCGGCCCGGTAATTTCTGCATCCGCACCACACATCTATCTATCTGCCCTGCCTTTCTCTACACCAAACTCCCTTGTGTCACAACACTTCCTTTCTGCGTTTCCGAACACCTTGAAGGTCTGCAACGCCTCAGCCCACTGGCCTACCACACAGAGAATACTGCAACACTCCACCCTGGTTACGTCTGTCGCCGTCTCACCAGATGGCCAGTATATCGTTTCCGGATGCGCAGACGACACCCCAAAGCTGTGGAGTGCACTGACAGGCACCCTCATTCACGATTTTTCCAGAGCTCACGGAAGGTGGATCGGGTCGATCGCCTTCTCGGCAAATAGTGCTCTCCTGGCCACAGCTTCAGATGACCGCACCGTTCAAATATGGGACGCTGCCAATGGCGATCCTATAGGTGAACCACTCACTGGGCACACCGGGGAGATATTATCCGTGTCATTCTCTTCAAGGGGTCCGCAGATCATATCTATTTCGAAGGATGGGTCTGTTTGTACTTGGGATAGTTCTGCGATCTCCCAGACAAGATCTTTTGAGCCAGCTGCAGTATCGTCTCGCAGCTTCAAACACAATCGCATCCGCTGCGCCACATCCTCATCTGATGGCACACATTTCGCGACAGGAGGAGGTTCAGACGGGATAGTGATGCTATGGACCGTCGACGGTGAAGAATGTCAGAGCGAGGAACTCTTGGGACATTCGGCAGGCGTAATGTGTCTTGTATTCTCGGCGGACGACAGATATCTGGCATCGGGCTCTAACGATTGCACGGTTCGCATATGGGACATACAATCTCTCGAGGAAGTTGGTGGACCACTCGAAGGCCATGAAGGCAGAGTTCGGTCAGCTGCTTTCTCCCCTCGAGATCCCACCTGCGTAGCCTCAGGGTCGGAGGACGCTACCATTCGAATCTGGTCCATTGCCACTGCGGGAAATGTACTCGTGCACATTCTCCGCGGTCACATTTACCCAATTAGCTCGCTGTCGTACACTGTGGATGGAACCTATCTCGTTTCTGGCTCTGATCTGACGATTCGAATTTGGAGTCTGGACGGACTCGGAGCTGATGATGTCGAGCATGAGGCATTAGCAGAGGAAGAGAAGTATCCGCCTCTGTACGAATTCCAGAAACGTTCAGACGTGATGGCCGTATGCTTTTCTCCGGACAGTACAGCTGTCGTGTCAGGGTCACAAGATGGTGTACTTCGGGCATGGGACGCAGCCACTGGTAGGGTTCTCTGCAAGCCCTTTGCAGGTCATACCGATTCCATTGGATGTCTGGCATTCTCTCGCGATGGAAGTCAAATCGTGTCGGCCTGCGATGAGAAGAGGATACGGATATGGGACGCTAAGACCTATGAACCCATAGGCGAGCCGTTGGTCGGGCACTCTGATCTCATCAGGGAAATCGGATTTACGAAGGACGATAAGCAAATCGTCTCTGTCGGTAACGATGCAGTGCGCTTATGGGACAGGTATACGGGAGCACTGGCCGACAAGCAGCTCGATGATCAGCTGCCACCCGCCAAACGGTTCGAGGGGCGCCTTGGCGCAATCTCAGCGGATGGATCGCTTGTGGCGTATCACGCCTCAGATGGAGGACAGGACAACCATCTTCGGGTCTGGGACGTCGACCGCCGCCGAGTAATCCTGAAAAGACAATATCATTTCCCCTTCTTTCCTATGGTGCTCTTGCCGGACAACACCACGCTTCTTGTAGGACAGGATGGGTCCACATTGACGAAAGTGAATGTCAGAACCGGTGACTCAAGCCAATGGAAGACGATCTCGGATGAATTTATTCACTGCCTGACATCGTCGGCCACTGGAAACTACATCGCAGCTGGCACAGACAAGGGATTGGTTCACGTATGGCATTTGGAGACAGGCGCTTTCGTGGCACGTCTCTCCTCTCAGCCACAGCAGTTTCGACCGCTTGGACCACCGGTGACCGCCTTCGCATTCTCTCCGGACGGAAGGTACATAGCAAAAGGAGCATATCAAGGGGCACTTCGCATATGGAGCATGGAAATAGAGAGTCAAAATGAAATAGGTGGGTGGGCTAATGGGTCTGTCCTCGCCTCTTCTCTCTGACTACGGAGACAACCTCTTGCTTTTGCCTACAGATGACCGCGAAGTTATTACATTCTCGATACAGCGCCAACATGCTCTTCCTAAACCTGAGACTCTGTTTCACTCATTTCTCTCATTTCCTAGCGACAATCGGCGACATACTATCACCCTCGACAATGAGGGTTGGGTTAAGGCCACCGTCGGGAAAGAGACTCGTTTGCTGTTTTGGGTGCCTGTCCATTATCGTGCACGCCTGGCCTTGCTTAATACAGGGATGCTTTTGACCGGTCAAGATGCTATATACCTTGATCTTCACAAATTCGTACATGGACTTGATTGGTCTCGGTGTATGCAGTAGTAGTAATCATTGGCACGTTGTACTATGAGCTAGGTGTATCAATACTGACAGCGGTAGGGCTACGAATACGGGATTCGTGCAGTAAACTGTGGATGGCTGTGTCAAGATATTCGGCCAAGCAGAATCAAACGAGTACATACCGTTGTCCCGTACAATCTAAAAACTAGAGCGACAAAGCGATGACCATGGCGCGTTTGCTTTGGAAGATTGCGGTAGTAGAGAAAATGCGTGGAGAGTTAGCGGAGAATAATACAAAAACAATTGGAGGAAGTGTGGAGGTCAAGAACAGCGACGAAATGATAAAGCGATCAGCACTATGTGACGCTGCATGTCGTAAATGCTACACAGCCATCAATTTCAAGCTAGGGTATGTGGACCGGTCTATACTGCTGAAGACCTGCGTGAGAAGATGCGATGCTGGGCGATAAGCATCTCACTCACCATGTCCAATATTTACTATTCGTAGATGTGTTCGCGATCTCATTTCGAAATGTGCTCGATAGACAGACAGTTCGTGTGTACGCAACCGCATGGTGTTATCTGCCTTGGTCAGTGGGAGACTCGAGGTTGCGCGTGGGAATTCCGTGAGAGGGTATTACACTCGAGTGGATGGTGGCGAACGAGTAGCAAGTACTGTGCGTAGTCTTTCGGTGATTGCGCATCATAATTTGCGGTCGCAGAAAATCGGCGATCGACGATCAGCAAGCGACATCTTCGAGGTGATTGAGCCCACTGGAGGAACTGGGCAGCTGTGTCGAGCTTGAAGTTGATACACCGATAGTGGGCGAACGTGTGTCTGGAGGCGCGTGGTGTGCGTTGATGGTGGTAGAGGACACCACTCATCCGGCGTGTGCATGGGGAAAGACATGGACTCCACATTCTTCGAGAGCGAGGCGGGCGACACACTAACGAAGCGCAAAATAAATCGGCGTAGGCGGGGCACAAGATTGGTCTAGACAGGCATCTCGGGGAGCTGGTACAGTATGGGTAGGAGCGTAGGGTGATGGGTGTGCACGAAATGGAATCAGATTCAGTTGCGCTTGTGGGGGAATGATTCAATTCGTCAAATATTGGCAACATTTCAAAAAATCTCCGAAGGTGTTCTCAATTGGCCGCATATTATGAGAGGGGGGTGGGAAGCACCTTAGAAGTTAGAGTTGGCTCAATGAAGGGGGGTGTGCGTGGCCGAGGTTATATTCCCCCTCAGAATAGATTTGAGTACAGGACTAACAAATTTGATGAGGTAGAAGATAGAATCTGGTTCATAGTACGCGTTCAGTGAGCGATACAAGTCAACTGATTCGGGCTTCTGGTCGCAATATAGGGAGATTGAATGAGCACAGATGACGATAGCTCAAAGCGCGAGTCACAGAAAGCGAGATCTGACATAAAACGGTACAGGGGATTACGCAGACGTGAGATCGACAACAGAGGTCGATCTTTCTATCTTGCGTCGCTTAGAAGGTGTAGCTTGATCTGAACTTCTTGACATTCGCTTTACTGCGCTTGGTTTTGCCTCCAGAACCGTACTTGCATCTGGGGCCCCTTGTTGAGTCGAAACACCAAGAGGTACGAATGTGGTGCCGCTGGTAGTGGCGACAGTAGGAGCAGCTACAGAACGGGTGGATGCAACGGACGCCGCTGCGGTGGCAGAAAGGCCTTTCATCCACTTGGTGAACTCCACGAGATCGTCTCCGAATATCCGCTTGCGTTCTTTGGCGTCTGAACTAACAGCATGAATCATCTTGACCGCCTTTGCTTGGTTCGCCTTCCACAATCCAGGATCATGAAGCAGGTCTGTCTTGGTGACCTGTTGCATTGAATGTGAACTCAAAACTTGTTGAATCAAGCTGTTAAGTAGTAGCACAATTTACCTTTAAACCGTGAGGGCTCGTTGAGATCGTTTCCCACGTCGCCGCTTCTCTAGTAACGTGTTCTACGAGGAACGATTCAATATGCTTTCTCTTTGGTGCTCCGATTCGTTCTAACACGATACTCCGATGGGGCTTGGTGAGTAGCCAAACTTGGATGGCGCTGCATTCTGTACAAGAACACGTCCAGCAACGTATTGCAGCGATTCTGGCCACCGGGTCAGACGGGAGTGGACCGAGAACGTCCTGCGTCCACACACGCATTATCATCCTGAAGGCCGGTGCAAGGACATCAAGCAAGTTGTACTTGACCGCAAGCTGACGCAAAGCAGGGATCAGGGGGAGGAGAACTTGATCTGCATAAGTTTCATCTGAAATGTAGCTGGCACCCGCTGTCTTGAACGTGGCATTACAGTCCAGAGGGGCACCAGTCGCCAACGTGACACGTTGCTTGAGCTTTTTTGCATCGAGTACGTGCTGCAGCAACGTTCCCACAGCATCCAGAGCCTGGACTCGGATACATAAGTCGATAGCACTGATGACCTTTTCGTATGTTGTAGTATTAGTCAAACCAGCATATTGCTTCGCTACGATGTCGATGACCTCCTGCATACTGGGCCCGTCGTAGGTCGTATCCGGAGATAGCAACTGTCTTCGAGTATGGAGCTCCTCCAGAAGAGCGCTAGCAGATCCGTCCGTAGACGCGAGAGTCTGAAGTTTAGGGACAACCCTGTGCCGGAGAATGCGAAGATCAGCAGGGTACAAACTTGAAACAGGAAGCCAACATACGTCGCTGCAAAGAGTTTGGCGCCTCCCGCGAGCGCAAAGATCTCAAGGAAACTTGCGATGCCTATTCGCGTGATGTCCTGGGGATTTGCGATCATGTTGTCAAGTATTGGAATGGCAGCTGCCTTTGCTAATCCCGACAATCCCGGCACAATGGCCAATTCTGGATATCCACCCACATATTCAGCAGCAAATGCAAGGAACGGCAGGATCAGCACTTCTGCGTGCTGTTTAGCATCCACCGGTGGTAATAACGCAGATGTATCTCCGATCTTCTCCAGCACCATGCTCGACAGATGAGGGCATTCCAGGTCGATGCATGCCTTGAGGTATGACTTCGCAAGGGCGACAGCCGGGTGAAGTTTGTCAGGATATACATAGGAGGGATGTGATAATGTGAACCCGAGTTTGGAAATAGCGGCTTTCATGGTCGACACGACAATCTCGTGCTTGAGAGGCACATTTGGGTCAGCAGCGAATGCTGGTTCTCTATTGATGCATGTAGCGAAATCCTTCAGGAAAGCAGCATCTGCTTGAGGTACTATTTGTGGCAGTATGCTACGCGTGGCTTGGTCAGTGTTACACAGAGGCGTTGAAAGTGGGAGATGACTTCACTTGTGACACAGAAAGGGCAGTCCGCCATTCTTCAGAGTGAGCTGGAGAAAGGTGGCAAAGTCATCTACCTCTGGCTTCCGAATGGCTTTCAGTGAAGCCGTGTACTGTTCTTCGATCCACGGCAGTACACTCTCCTCTATGTTCACGTCGTGGATGTTTTCTTTGCTCTCTTCCGAATCCGATGCGCAAAACTCGTCGAAAAAATTGAATAACGGTTTATTTCGCCACTCGTTTTGTATAACATTTTCTACGCTGATCAGACGGATAATGATCAGCTCAGCAGGATCAAATTATAGAGCCACTCACCCAGGCTTAATAGTATCAAACCCAAACGTTACAATGGCCGTACGCAGGCTCTCTGCATTCAAAATACGGAGGCCCTGTTTCTTCGTACAAACATTGACTATTCCAAGCCACATTTCGGCGTCCTTCCACCTGCATGCGACGGTACAAACTGCGTCCGCTATGCGAACAACTCCATCCAGATCCTTTATCCGAGTTATCTGAGGTATGAGGAGTTCTACTTGCATACGCTCGTCTTGTGTAGAGGCCTGGGAAACAATGCTATAGAGATCGTTGCAAGCACCATCGAGATCGCCAGTCACTAAGTAATCAGCGTACTTCGGCCATATGACGAGGACATGCCCGCGATAGGCTGTTAAGGGTATGGGTATGAATGATTCGGCAATGTGGTGATTGACCAGTATGACTTACAGCGTGTCAAGGTACTACTAGTGTAATACTGTCTGATATGATTAGTTCCTATGGTTTAGCAAATGACATATTCCTACTACTCACGCGGCCGTGCCTCTCACACTCCTGTTCATAGTGCTCGCCACGCTTAACAGCCGCATCAAGCTCATCGGGGATAGTCTCTGTGCTTTCCCCGATACCAAGTTTTGCTGTGAGCTCGGTCCCTTCCAGGTTGACTAATTTTGAGATCTCCATCCTCTCGTCTTCAATTTCTTCAAATTCGGCGTCATCTGGGTCAAGATCCTCGTCGTCGTGGCAATCGCAACTGCAGCTGTGTCGGTCGTCTGTATAACCCAGCAAGTGGCACTCTACGGTAGCGAGACCCAGGCGGAATCCAAGTTCTTTTGCGAGTGGCTCTATAAGCTCAACATGCTGTGCATCAGTGCCTTTTAAGACGCTTCTGTGCAGGCTTGCTTGGGAATACTGGTGCTTGAGCAGATAAAGTATCTTCTGAGGACTCCCAGGATGTGTGGATGCCTTCCATGCCAAAAATGCATCCCGAAGCATCTTCACGACGGTTTCATTGCTCGAGAGCGCGGGCCGTGGTGCGGTCGTCGTGTGAATAAGGTTGTACACGAGAGCCAGGCAGTAGCCGCTCGTGATGGGTTTCACTTCATACACGACGTCTGTGTACCAGGCCAATACGGACGTCTGGATGTTGCTATGCTTGCTGCAATCATAGACTTTGGATATGGCGCCGTACGAGAAGTGAGCGGCGCCGCCCGAGAATCGCGAGGGAAGAACAATAGTCATGGTAGCGAACATGCCGTCTGATATCTGCGTGCTGAATAGCATGTCAAGACTCTTGGAAGACGTGTGGTGGGTGTATGAGCTTACCCAACATGAGGGAGGATGCTGTACGAACATCCTTAAGTGAGCAAAGCACAGAACAGCAAGCAAAGACGCTCACTGAGAACCCGTCTCATACAACAGGAGCTTGTCTAAATCACAGCGCGGGGCACTGGCTGCATAGCTCACTCCGAGAACCTCGCATACTTCGCAGAGCACTCCTTGGAGCCAATCATTCCATGATGGATTTTCGAGCGTGACCTGTCCATGACCAAGTCAGTGATTCCAAACGAAAATCACGGAATGCGAAGCGAGCGTACAGATGACCCGTCTAACTGCCATATGCCTGCTTCTACGGACGTGCCAACCTCTATGACGCGCTCTCCCTTTTGGACTGGCGTTTTCCCGGCGCGCGTCCTGATAACTTGAGCCTCTCGAGGATTAAGAGGCAGTCCAATAGAACCGAGCTCTGACAGCGATAAACCGGGGTTTGGAGGATCTGTATACGATCGGTGGTAGGATATCCCACCAGTGAAATCTAACTCTTCTTCAAGGGCGCGACTAAAATTGTCCTGACTGAAGTGAGCCTGACGGAAACAGGAGATATAAGAACCCTAAACTCACAGAAACGCAGGGATCGAATGGTGATTCTGCCATTGATGTTCGGGTTGTGGGAGGTTGTGGGCGTTACGGTTGGTTCGAGATATCAAGCGAGCCGGACCAAATGTCACACAACGCGTGACATAACGCGAGTGTTTCTATATCCCATTTGAAGAAAAATGGAGCAATAAAACGGATATGTGACAGCAACTCCCCACACATGCATAGACAGGCTGCCTCTAAATCAAGTCTGATATCCGGTATCACCTATGTCCGAATTAATACTGTACTCTTTTAGCACGCCACATGGTATAGAGGAGCCTGCGTTATGGGCATGGTGTCTACACAACTTGAGTCAACCGAGAGATTAGAGCGTTCGGGATCATGCAATATACGCCGTGTAGAAATCATGTCGCAATGACACAAATATTTTGGCGATAACAGATCCATCTTCGATCGAGTCGAAGATGTGACAAATTGGAGAGGAAAGTCTGTCATAGGACGTTAAATCACCGAATGAAGCGCGAGCATTGGAGACGCTCCCACTGTTAACGAGAACGCTCACCTGTATTCAAGACGATACGATTCTCTGTTTTAACCCCTGTAAAGAAACAGTGTCTCCTCTCTCGCCTGAACCAGTCCAAAACGTAAATATCCCTTCTGCGCTGATTCTGGATCAATCATGATCTGGAAAAATATAATCGAAGCTCCAATGTACTATACGCCGTAGTCGCATCATGATAAATATACAGGTTCAGTAACATCCATTGAAGGCAGAAGAAGGTCCAATCGTACTTCTGCTCTTGACGTAGACCTAATTCGTCGCAGCGTAGTATAAAGAATTGAAGTAACTCCAGGGTGCTACTGTGCCGTGATTAAGTGATAATCGCGAACAGATATGCCAGACGTACTGTGGTAGGACATATTGACAGCAATGACGGGAATCGGCGGGCGAGGATGGCTGTTACGTTCACTACGCATCAGCTCTGGAGCAGATCCGTCAGAAACTCGGTATGCCTTGTCAAGATGTATGAACTTGGCGTCTGTGATGAGCACAGGCGGGACGAGAGTCACTGGATCTCCTGCGCTGACAATCCTCCAGGAAGACCCACAATGCATCTCCATGGCGAGGGCGAAGACATCCGTAAAGTCTTCCAACGCTACACGTGGACTACCAAAAGTGTATATGTCGCGAGGAATGAGCTTGGCCGGTAGGCTGAAAACAGGATCAACAGGACCATTCCTGTAAAGCCGTACCAACTCAGCGTAGCATAATGTTGCATACGATGCTCCAAGGGAATGTCCCTGGTTCACTATCAGATCGACGTTGACGAGGCTGCACAACCAACGCACCGTGACATGCAAATCAATCTCGGCATCAACATGCAACCCAGAAGCAAGGGAATATAGTGCCCTTTTGATATAGTCTGAAGCCACGATTGTCAATATACATACCAAGACAATACTGAGAAAGACGTACCAAAGGGTGTTTGGTCGTCTAATTTCGCGAACTTGTCGAAAAGGGTCAAGTAGACTCCCTGTGACATGTGAGTTTCCCAAAGGTGGCCATCGGTAGCTTGCATAGGCAGGTAATGCAAGTCAACCAGAAGCTCCGACCATGACTCCGGGTGTGTTCCCTATACAGCTCGGTAAAGGTACAACAAACCCGGTAACGTGCTAGTCTGACTTTACCTTAAAAACAAGTCCTACGAAGGGCGTCGCTGGATCATTGGAGAAGAAGGCGCCACAAAAAGGACCGTCCAAAGTCGGGTCGGAATCGGGACAATCCTGATCGTCATTAAGCAGCTTGATCGTAGCCAAGAACCGACTCATAGTCCGCTCACCTCTAGGAGATCTGCAACAATGGCGATTTCAGTGGAAAAAATCACCGCATCCGTACTTTCGTACCGCATATAGTGACATAATGCACGCTAGGGTCCCATAACCTAGCCTATGCAAAATCAAACATTCTCTGTAAACAAATGATGAAGGTTTGACTCACGATCTGCTGTATTTCCTCGTCTGAGATCTTCAAGTACCTCATGGCATCTTCATCCCGCCCGTCACAAGCAGCTTGTCTTGCTTTGACCACGGACGGCCAGTCCCTATGTCCTCATTAGAGGAAGACAATACGGGAAGGAGGATACCAACCGTAGATACATCGCAGCGCTCTCCATAAATGCAAAAAGAGTTATGTTCCAGTCAATAGACGACCTATACCAGTGTTAGGACATACAACGCTTAGTACTAGTCCTTACCCTCCGCTTGCCCCTAGAATCATCGCAACAATCGTATGCACGAGTTTATCCCAACATTATAGACAATACGCACTGGTTTGGATTGCAGCAGAGATTTGCTGTTCTGCCTTTTGACTCCACTCTACCATCCAGGCAAAGTATGATGGTTTTGGCTGCACTCCAGAACACGACTTTGTTGAAGGTGTCGGCAGACTTCTCAGCTGGTCTACGTGACTATGTCTGATGGCAGCCTTCAGTTCTTCCATGTTTTCGTTCGAAGTTTTTACGTCGATCAGATGGAGACGAAATCTAACGAGGTGAGATGGTCAACACTGTTGTATGCTATGCAACTCAGGACGTACGACTCGAAACAAGCGAACCTGCGTCCAGCACCATCTACCTCGCACGCAAAACCACCTACAACCACGTCCCGCTGAAGCGCAATCCAACGAATACTCACATCTTGTTCACAAGTCTCTTGATTTGGTCGCAAAGAGTTCACACGATCTGAAGCACGAGCATATGAGTGAGTGAAAGATCATTGCGATTGAACACGAGACTACAACATCGTAAGATGGGGGAGAATGTATGCGTTATGGTTTCACCAAACCGTCAAAGCCACATAGTAGCCTACGGCAAGTACAGGAATATAATGCCACACCACCGCCCAACAGCGACTCCCAGGCGAATCAACACACGAGGCGGACTCAACCCTAGCGGGAGCGCTGCGGTCAGCGATGCTCGTTCTCGTGAGCACCCGAAGGCACCTCGCTCCGTCAACCTGAGAGATAAACGTTACCAGAAGTACAAACCTCTGCGCCAGACGGCTAACGCTTCGAGACGGTCGAACGGACACTGGGAAGAAACGAGGGATGGAAGTTTTTGGGTTTATATACGCGAGGCGGGCGGACTTTGAATCGGACTCAACCTGTCAACGAAAGCGCTTAGCCACCGACGCGATCCAACCTCGGGCGTCTTGCATTCAGAATCGCAACTTCACGACCGTTTCGCGATGGACAGGAACAGCAGAACATCTAGGCTTTCTGTACATCCTAGATATGCGCCAAGAGAGTCTGTGTGGGCAGGCAATGCGGAGCTGTACAAAGGCGACAACAACGCAGTCTGTAGTCCCTTTCTTCGGGAATGTGTGATGGCAATGGAGGACTGCTGTGATGAGGTATGAAGTCGTTTACTCGGAGTACTACAGCACTGACTGACAATCTACATGTAGGCCCATGAAGCTCAGGAGATTCTGCGTCAGGGAACTCAAGATCTTCAACGCGTGACGAAAGTACTGGATAATGAACGGGTGCGTGGACAGCGTCGTGTAGCGCGTTTGTGATAATAATGATGTTAATCCCAGGTGTTTCTTCTCGTCGACGAAAGCACAGTTCGCAAGTACAAAGCCGATCTCACAGACGAGATCGAACCACAAATCAACGAACTGCTCTCAAGAGCAGACAAGGGCTTGAAGATACTGCTCAAGCGTGAGAGCATGCTGCGTGCCAAGGTACGTTAAGCATAGAGCTCGCATAGGAAGTGTTATTGAACTCTCTTAGGCTGAGTCTGCCGCGCAATCAAAGCAGACTGCACGAGCGGTGGTTCGCACTGCCGGCATGAACAAGTTAGAGGCGCGGCGCATTCAGATGCTCGTTCGTCAACGAGAGCGGCTGGAAGAAGAGATGAGGACTCTCCAAGCCGAGGTGGATGCCTTGGTAAGTTCACACATCCTTCTCCCATAGATACCTCGAATTGAAATTGACACGCAATGACCAGGAATTATCTGCCATAAAAAAGAGATAGACCAGGCTCTGCCTACGCGCAAAGGCAGGCCCGCCGCGACACCTACTCAGTACATCGTCTGCAGCTCTCCTATCAACACAGCGTCCGCCACTTCGCCCGCAAGCAGCGCCGCCGGCCCGTCCTCCACCCGCGGCGGGAGCTGCACAAGCCCATTCGCCCCTGCCAGACTCGCCACGCGACTCGAGCGCTGCCCGCCCGTGCTGTACGCCTTCAGCCCGTCCACCTCAGCCCGTATCGTCACACGGTGGAACTCCACGCGGGGGTCCAGCGGCATGGTGTGCTGCAGCTGCAAACCATCGCAGCCGTCGTCCCTTCGTCAACGTCATCACCACGAATGAGAGCAGCGTGGCACGCACCTTGACCTTCACACGCGGGAGGTGGCACTGCGCGAGGGGCCACCCCGCGAGGCGCCGCAGGGCCGGGACGACGAAGATGTGGAACGTCACGAGCGCGGAGGCGGGGTTGCCCGGGAGGGCGAAGATGGGCACGCGGCCCTTGGGCGTGGACACGGTGGCGAAGGTGGTGGGCTTGCCCGGCTTGATCTTCACGCGTCCGAAGTGGACCGTCCCGTCGAGGTGCCGCTCGATGACGGGCTTCAGCAGGTCGCTCGCGCCCATGCTCGTGCCTCCGGTGGTGACGATGATGTCGGCTTGGTCGAGTCCCTTCTTGAGGGCTGCTACGTGGTCTTGGAGGCTGAGTTAGGTTTTCATCAGCAGCTGCGTGCGGATCTTCTCGCCGAGGGTGCGTGTGTGTGCTCACCAGTCGGCTACGATGCCAAGGTCGAGCACCTGATAGCCCATGCCTTCGAGCGCAGCCTGCAGAGACGGCCTATTGGTGTCCCAGATACCGCCCCATCCATCACCCTCGACAGGCACGGGGGCTTGCAAGTCGAGTAGTTCATTACCTGTACTTAACAATGCAACAATCGGTTTCGGATGAACCAGAGCCTGGGGTCAATTGAGCATGAATTTTACACACGAAGCATTACCTGACGCGACGTACCTTGGTCTTGCCGACGAACGCCAGCGTGCCAATCTCGCCGCCCACCGCCTGCAGCACCTGGCCTTTATCCAGCACCAAATCCCCCTCCTTCACGTCCGACCCCGGCCCGCGCACGTTCTCGCCCGGCGCGACCTGCGCGCGCGCCTCGACCTCGTCCTCCTCCTCGCTCGAGTCCGCGCGCGTGCTGCGGAGGAGCGTGTCCTCGACCATGAGCACGGCGTCGGCGCCCGCGGGGAGGGGCGCGCCGGTGTTGATGCGGAAGATGTGGCCGGCGGGGAGCGGGTCGGTGAGGGCGTGCGTGCGTGCGGTGAGCACTTTGTACGTGCCTGGGGGGTAGCTCGCTGGAGGGGCAAGGGTGGTCAGCGCGTGCGGTGTGGGGTATGATGTTGTGCTGCTGCGTACATCGGACGGCGTATCCATCGACGTTTGTGGTGTTGATTCGCGGCACGTCGTGCGGGGCGTATACATCCTCTGCTAACACGCACCCGCTGAGCTTGGATGACACCTGCGGCAAAGTTAGCAGAGATTATGGTGTCTTCTGTCTTGTGCGTACCGTTTCCTCGCGGGGTGCCAGGGGGTGGACTTCGCACATCACAGAGACCAAAGCATCTTCAATTGTGAAGAGCGGGAAAGGAGATATTCGATGTCTAGCAGACACTGGAAAAGCGAACGCACATTAGTGTACTGCACTCTACTGAATGGGCTGCAACGCACCAGGAGCAGAAGGGTCGTGAGATAGAGTGGTTCTTGGCTGAGGAGTACTATGCGAGTGGTCGTGGTGGTGATCATGGTGGTGGTGGACGTGAACACCGTCCGAGGACGGCGATCTGGCTTGCGGAGCGACCAGTGCGCCCGACGAGAGCTGGGCGTGGATTCTTCTACCAGAGCCGCCCTTGATGAGATCGATGGCATGGTCCACGACCTGTCCGTTAAGCAGCACGTCCAGATTCTCCCTAACGGCCTTCACGCTGCCCGGAAGGGTGACCACAAGCGTGTCCTTGATCGTACCAGCGACCGGTCGCGAGAGCGCTGCGAACGGGGTCTTCTGGAGGGACGTGGAGAGGAGGAGATGCACGATGCCTGGTGCCTCACGTTCTAGTAACGGTGTGATAGCCTGCACAGTAGAGAGTGGTCATTTCGTCATTGCCGCAAGGACCTAGGGGTCGCACTCACCTCTGGCGTCCTATCGCGCACACCGAACCCAGTGCCTCCGGTGGTGATAATAAAGTCCACGCCCTCCGCATCCGCCCACGCACTGACGATCTCGCGAATCCGGTCCTCGTCGTCGGGCACGATGACATAATGGACGCACTGGTACCCATGTTGCGCGATGATCTCCCTGATGGTAGGACCTGACTTGTCTGCCGCAGCGTTTGCGGACGCGGTGTCGCTGACTAGGCAGTGTGTATGATATTGAATGTTAGTACTAGTCACACGACGATGGTGCGGGGTGTAAGTACTAGTGTACCTGTTAGAATTGCCACTCGAGTGTTCGCCATGATCGTCGACGCGCAGCGATAGATCATCCTAGCGTTCGTCCATTTGCGATGCGAGTGTGATCGACGGAGGACCCCGGATACCTTGGATCGTCAGTACGGGCCCGAGTCGGCGATGGGCGGGCGAGGGCGGGAGGGCGCGCCCGCCGACTATGTAGTGCATGACGCAGTCCAGCTGCCTCCGGCAAGTACTGTCGGCATTCGAGCGAGAGGATTTTCAAGGGTTTGTGCATAAATCTATTCGTATACGAAAACTCGAAATATATTAGAAAATAACCAGGCGGACTAAAGCCACTCTCCGCGTCCTCGCAGCTCGCAAAACCACCGCTGCGCTTGCAGCTTGAGTCACGAAGGGATTCTCCAATTCACAAACCGGATCTAGCTCTCCCGCGTTCTGGAATATATTGTGCCCTCGTGATTGGTCAACCTTAAAGACTAAATACCTCGCAGGGTGCCGAGCGACGCGTTGACCATACATAGCAAGGCAGAGCAAAGCTGACTTGGTCTCGGAGGTTTACGACATCCTCCCGCTCACGCTGTCTGCGCTTCAGCCTGTATGTGAGCGTTGCACGCATGGTTGCGTGGATCTCCGGCATACGAGAGAGGCAGCAGAGCGATAGGGAGAGACACGTTCTTCAGCTGCGCGAGCCCCCCGTGCGCTTTAAAAAAACATACGTACATACTGGGAATGTTCCGAGAGAACGAGCCAGTGGCGGCGAGCACGTTCGGGAAAGTGTCCGCGAACGGAATCGTGTGACTTGCGCACGGTTGTTAGTGTAGATTTTACTCCCGCATCTCAGCTCACGCCTGTTGACATGGCCAGTATCCATTTTGTCTTTTAAAGGAGCCTAGACGGCTTTCTTTCGGCCCTAATCAGATCGCTGTACAAAGAGATACCCCGACTAATTCAATTTACGAGAGGGGCAATGTTCTGACTACGGTTCTTATAGAAGATGACCATCATAAAAGCCACCGCTGTCCGTTCGCTCCTCCTCTTCCGACGACCACCTATCACCTCCCACCCCCTCACCAGATCCCTCTCCTACTCATATTTCGCTCGACTGCCCCGTAGCATGTCGAAAATTGGCAAAGCGCTGCCCGAGTGCTGGGGTCACCGTGGTGTACGTTGCTTCCGCGCTCTTCGCACCGAATCATAGCAGAGCTCATACGTTGTCTCCGTAGGCTTCAGCCGCATTCCCAGAGAACACCCTCGCGAGCTTCGAGGCCGCCATCCGGGATGGCGCAGAGGGCATCGAGAGCGGTACTTGCTAAGCCGTTGCACTCTCATCTGATCCAGTCCGTAACCAGTGCGCGCAGACGTCCACATATCCGCAGACGACGTCGTCATCATGTTCCACGACCCTTGTGCGTATCCGTCCCCTCCCCTGTGCGCTTCCCCCCGCCCGACTGACGATCACAATCTTGCAGCGCTGGACCGCACGACGAACGGCAAAGGTGCGCACTCACCCCCGCATGCCTTGCTCAATATTCCTGATAACATCCCCAGGCTTGATCCGCGAACAGAACTGGTACGGCGAAAACGGGATGCAGCACCTGCGCACGGTCAAGACGCCGAAGCAGTCCATCCCCACCTTCGCGGAGACCGTCACGCTGCTCATGAAGCCCGAGAACCGGCACGTGAAGTTCAACGTCGACGTGAAGATCCAGAATAACCCTGACCGTCTGTTCTCGCTCATGCACGACATCATCGCGACGCAGCCGGAGTGGGAGACGCGGCTGGCACCGCGCATCCTGCTTGGGCTCTGGCACCCGTCGTTTTTGCCGCATGCGATCAAGCACCTCCCGTACTGCCGCCGCTCGCATATCTCGGGCGACCTTAATGTGTCGCGCAAATATTTCTGGAACAACGTCGATGTGTTTTCGGTGTGGTTCGGCGCGCTGACCACTGCCGACGGAGAGAAGTACGTCCACATGTTGACTGTTGAATGAGATGAGAGACCTGACCGGCGGGGTTTGTAGGTTTCGACAGGAGTGCAAGGCTGCGGGGAAGCAGCTCATGGTGTGGACGGTAAACGACCCGGCGTCCATGGTGGAGGTACGTCCAAGGTGCCTATTTGCGTGACCTGGTACTGTGAGCTGAGCGGATACGCAGGCGGTACGATGGGGCGTGGACGTGATCCTGACGGACGTGACGAAAACATGGCTGGACCTGCGGGCGGCGCTGCAAGTGGACTACGACAAGACGTCCGGGCAGTACAGCCGGATGTTCCTGTGGACGACGTGGTACTACTACACGCCGGTGCAGGCGCTGTTGCGGACGAAGATGAAGCAGCGGCTGGAAGCGTTCGCGGGGCCCTTCCAGCCCGTCGACATTGCCATTCCCATTGCCATTCCCTCAGCCAGTGCAGCGCCCGTTGTTGCGGCCACGCAGGCGTAGGCGCGATACACTGACCACGATACCGATACCGACCACGGACGATACCACGATGGATAGGGATAGAACGGGTGTCTGGACAGCCCGCGCTTTGATTTAATCTGGGGCTGCCAGTGCGAGCACCACCGCGGATATGACACTTGATAGCTGTTGTACTCTTTAGATACAATGTGCTTATGAGCACTGTAGAACATACCAATCTCAGAATCTCAGTTCCTCATCATGCTACTCGTCCGGCCGCCAGATAGAGGTAGTAGGCAAGTAAGCGAAGGGCCACGGGCGGACATCACGGAGAGGGTAAGACACGGAGGTGGCGTCGAGGTCGCAATTGTCGCAGGCAGCAGAATATCACGCACGTGAGACATTAGCGCCTTCGCCTAATGGTCCGCGGTCCGGGTTCCTTGAGAGACGGCGACTGCGTCCTCCGACCACTAGACCGTCCACTGCTACAATTCTTGTGTCTGCTATACACTGCCTAAGAGATCGACGCAGGAGACGAGAACTTGGTATGGCTAGACGGGTGCGGTTTTGCCACGCCGCGATGCGATGTCAACGTCCTGGACCCTTACCACACTTCAAATGCTGAGCCTGTGCCCCGATGAATTCTCTCTTCTGTCACGGTGTGCACCATCTTCGAGCTTCGAGCAGATTAGATCCGCAAGTACAAGGTTCTCATGTTAAACAGGAGTGTGACGGCGGAAGCAGTGATGGATGTTGGACGTTGAGCTATAGCAAGCGATCAGCAGGGAAATCTGGGAGGTGCGGTGTTGCACTCACTGTTCCATCTGTACCCGCTAACTTATAGTAATTCTCGTGCAACCTCGGCCCTTAATATCAACCATTACAGGCGATCAGCTGGGAAATACTGCTCATGCAGTGCCACGCTCACTGCCCTCGGATCTGTACCTCGAACAGATCACCCCGGCGCAAACCCTGTCTCGCCATCTTCAGCATCTGCCGAACTGCAGGCATCGTGGCGTGGGACGCGACGTTTGATTTTGAAAGATTCTGTGCTTCAGACGATCTCCTGTCGAACATGTTGAACTTCCGTCTGACACCTGGCGTCCCCACCGTACACAATCTGCAATCACTGACCGGAGAAGTCGTTCGAACTCTACAGCTCTGCGCGACCCCGAGTCCGAGTCTCATCCGAGCTCTCGGTGGGAGAGTTCCCCCGCTCGTGCAGCCTGCAGAATCAACACGGGCACAATTTCCGTTGCGCCGCATGAAGGGCAGCGCATCGTGTGCACGCGCAGATCCTGCGTGCGAAACAGAAGCGCGAAGTGACGATGACGGGTGCAGAGGAGTGCCCTCCGTGCCGTGCAAATATAGGCCTTGCTTATAAGACACTGTTTGCTCGTGTGCATGTTGCCTGACTTGCCCTGACTCTTCACAGACATGGATTCTCTGGGCGCCGAAGCTGCTGAACTCGGTGAGATTGCCTCAATTCTTGGCCAGAACCGTGCGGCACCGTATGCCATTAGTGAGCATCGTACTTTCTTGTCATAGACCACGCGACTTACGATGTTGTAGTTGCGATCTATGTGGCCCTCCTGTACGATACGCTGTTAAACATCGGAAACGAGGTGAATAGCACCTTAGCGGCCTCGATGAATATATTTCGCTTAACATCTTGTGCTGCAGATTGAACATATATGGTGGTAAGGCTCTTGCCTTGCATCGGGTAGCTTGTGTCTTGAAGAGTCTTCAGGGCACCATGGTCCTTCCCAAAAGTACTCTACATCCTTGCGAGATACTACGCAATTGTATACCTAGGGTAAGCACCCTCTGCATGTTTTACTTCGCTATGTATTGAATGCTGTATTTGCGTCCTCACAGCGTTGTCATGTCATGTAGGTGCAAATATGCCATCAGTGTGAAACGAAGTAGTGACATCAACATCTCTAGTTGACGTCGCGTTTGGGTTGACACTTCCAGTATGTGATGTTCAGATAATTGATTATATTTATGCATGTTGACATATGTACCACAGGAGTAAATCTCTATGTCACGCCTTCGCTATCGCTTTCTTAGACATTCTCCTAGGTGTCGCGCGTGGTTCTCTATTACTGCTATGTAAGTTGCTTGATATCGATATAGCGCTAAACGATGCTTATACGCATGCCACAGCGCCGGGCCTGTAATATTCACCACAATAGTGAACATAATTCTTGTCCTGCGAATGTATGCAATCTACGATAGGAGCAAGAAAGGTATACTCTCTCGTTCGTATCTTCGTGGTCAAGTCTGCTGAGAGAACCTCCAGTGCTTGTTTTTATGATCATCATGATGTCATGTAAGTGTGCCTACGCCTTTCTCACGATCAAAGCCTCATCGTCAATCTTCCAGGTTTATTTGTGGTACGGGAACAACCAGACTTTCAGAGGCAGAGCGGCTTACTGATCTCATGATCATAGTGTGAAGTGTTTTCCCCGGTGTGGATTGTAACCCATATCGATGTCTTCAACCCACCTTCATTTCTTCCGTGGATGGGATGTTTGGCTAATCCCACTGGCAGTGTCAACGTCAAGCCGTACACCCTAACAGAATGGTCCGTATCAACCTCCTCTTTTAGTGCACGAGTAATCACATCTCCAAACAGGGTCCCGGACATCATAGTAGCTTGTAAGTATTACTGTTAGAGCTGTCCGAGCTGCGATTTGACTCACGATCGCAGTCATATGTGCTGTTATGACTATACATAGATTCATCGAAGTTACCGGCGTTGTTTGGCGACGCGGAGAGGTGAACGGGCTATCACCTTTTTTCCAAACATTTATCTGGGACGGCACTTTCTTCTTCGTTCTGTATGTGTTTTACTTATCACCATCCATCCGACGCGCTGATTCTTATTCGAATTGGCTAGTGTCTTCGGTAGGTTATTGTGTTGATCTTCGTGATGTTCAGATCTGACAGCGAACAGTGGTCAATCTCGTGGCCGCGGTGGTCATCCTGTTGGTCAACAACTCCTGGGAGACTGTCCCTGTTCCGTGAGTATCGCGATTTCCTCGTTCTAGTAGTTCGGGGACTGATTCAATGATAGATGGGTCGTTGCTACCTATTCATTCGCTGTGAGCTCCTACCCAGCTCATCCAGCCAGACTCCTGGCCTCTGACTGTTGATTATCACACAGGGATCCAAGATGATAATCAACCTACGCGTAACAGCGCAGTCACCAATGCTGACGTACACCGCGTCTCAGGCTACGCGAGTTGTATCGGAAACTCCTCCTGAGTTTGCCTGGGAGAGCACCGATCAAGACACCTCGGAGACTATGTCGCGTGGGTATTCGTCAGAAGCAGAGGTATAGACATTTTGCATACGGTGTAGGCTCCTCTATTTTATGTATGATTATTTGCACGCGTTTGGATTCGAAAGGACTCGCGTTATGTCACGCGTCATGTCACACTCTCGACGACCCTAGTCACGTAGCCGACTCGCGTGTTACTTCAACCATAACGTCCACGACCCACTCCGACACCAATCAAATAGACTATTGAGGCTTGTCATGGGAAATGCAGCAGTCGATCCGGACTTATATGTGAGTTCTGGTTTTCAAGTCTCTGATTTCCTTTGGGTCGAATTTCTTTGTCTTAGGAGAGATTCAGACGGGCCTTCGAAGAAAAGTTGACATTCACCGGTGCAATCTCCTACCATAAACTGTATACGGATGCCCCGAATCCTGGACTGTCGCTGTCAGAATTGGGTCCTATTGGACTGCCTCTTAATCCTCGAGAAGCACAGGTCATCAAATCGCATGCTCAGCAAGTAGTATTTGGGCAAGGAGAGCGAATGGTGAATGACGCTCCTGCGAGGGATACATGGCAAATGGACGCGACCTCTGTACGTTCCGTTTATCTGCGTAGTTACTCGGTACCTACCACTGACTTCGCCATACAAAGATCACGTTCAAAAACCCGGCGTGGAAGACGTGGCTACAAGGGGTCGTGATTGACGTTTGCCAGAGTCTCGGAGTGAACTGTGCAACCAGTGCCCCACGGTGTGATTTACGCAAGCTTCTGTTATGCGAGACGGGCTCTCAGTGCGTGTATTCATTTGTCAGATTTTGTCCACTTGATGAATTCCGTGCAGCTACCTTCCTCACGTTGAGTAAGTGGACTTACTCCTGGCGCCTCTTACGTCTATTAACATAACATTCAGCGCGACAGAAGTAGACGGCATGTTCGCAACCATCGTTATTGTTCTTCCTTCGCAATTCAGAGGTGGGGCCGCTCATCTCTCGCATGGTAGCGTCTCCAATATCTACAATTGTAGCAAGCACAGCGATATCCAGACGTCAGTGATGGCATGGTATACAGATGTCACACACGAATCAAAGCCGATTGTCAACGGATACCGCCTGACGCTGTCATACAATCTTATCCACACGACGACTACACCACGGCCCGCACTATCGGATAATGAGACCGCAAAGAAGATGCTTCGGGATGCGTTGTTGGCGTGGAAGGCTTCTGAAGGCCCTCAATGTCCCGAGAAGGTGGTGTATCTACTTGAGGACCAGTATCCTCAAGAAACACTACGCAAAAGTGCATTGAAGGGCAGAGATGCGCAGCACGCCACGCTCATTGAGGCACTTGCGAAGGAGCTGGGGTTTCGTGTGGGTCTAGCGAGCGTGGAATGTCACTTATCAGGTGAGACAGGAGATAGTGAGGAGTACTACGCCCGTCCGCGTAAGCGGGGATGGTCATGGTGTGTGGGCGAGTCGGACTCGGAAGAAGATGACGTAGACCCGGATAGCCTCTACTTCAACGATATAGATGAACGGGAGACGACCATTTCGAACTTAGTCGATCTGAATGGGGTGGAACTCGCAGAAGAGGTTGATATCGAGGAGCGCACAGAGATCATTCCTGTTGATCTTGAAGAGACCATTGCGAATGGCGATCACACTAAACAGGAATATGATTCGCACGAGGAGGTGAGCAATAGCTCGATCTAATTTCCTACGTTATATGTACTGATCATATCTGACAGGGAACTGGTTGGTTAGAGCGCTGTGAGTGAAATTACATCGAGGAGTCTCTTACATTTACGATCTTCTATAGGGTATTCCAGGACCGTACTTGTTATCTGGCCAAAATATGCTAGTTACCTGATCACTGGCGATCTCGACAGTGCTTGCGACGAGCTATATGACATTCACTCTGAAATTCCCACACCAGACGAGCTTGCATATGTAGAATTCCTCATACGTCAAGCAAAAAACGACCCCCAAAGCGCGGCCACCGTAGTGGACGGTGCTTGCCACGTTGCATGTCAATGGAGGGACGCAGAATTGTGGAAACGAGCGATTGACGTGTGTTCCAAAACGCAGGGCGTCACTACGTTAGATGTGGAAAGCCTGTGCACGGCCATCCGAACTTTCGGGTTCGACACAGTTAAGTCTAGGTGAGCTTCTTCACATCTCAAATGTCGAGTGTTGGAAGCTGACGGCTGTTTCGTCTGATAAGCGTGGAAACCATGATACGACACGAGTGGCGAAATAAGCAACTGTTTGCCTTTTTCGACGAGCTTCGTGCGTGGGATTGGGTTAAGGAAGAAGAGCTGGAAGAATCCAAACAAGGCATCCACAACATGGATACAGGGGAGGCGGTATTGACGTGGATAGAAGAGCAGTCGGCGGCGGCCTTAAAAGCTCTTCGGAAGCCCCAAAAAGACGACTTTCCTACAATCCTGCAGCTTGCTTTGGCAAATGGTGGATTACCGTATCTGCGTGACAGGTACACCTCTGCCTCTTACTTTTCTACGAAATCGAATCATGCTGACCGAGTGACGCGTAGTATATTACCACAACTATCAGTCCAAGCGGACGCTGCCATTCTGAAGGACTTTGCTACCCATCTCGACAAGGAACACGATATAGCGGCTGACGTGTCACTGAAGCGCACAATCGTCGCGTTGACCTTAAAGGCCGCGATTTCCAAACTCGATCTCACATCATTACAGCCCTCCTATGAGTCCTATCAACCGGAACGATATGGCACAATCCCCGCGGTCGTGCTTGCGAAGTCGTACTTCGAGGCGTGCCTTGACCTGCAATGCCCGGAGCTCGTGAACGATGTTTTAGAAAAAATCGCAGAGGCGTCCACGGCGATTCCAGCGGATGCACAACGGCGCTCGAAAGTAATGGTTCTGCCGTGCCTTGCATACATTACAGAATACCTAAAAACACATCCGGAAGTGACCGTCGTGCCGGACTTGTCTGGACTGCAGAAGACTGCTGTCAGTTCGATACTCGACGGTATGATTGCGAGGCCCTACGCCATCGCAAGAACGGACGTGGCCAGTTTCCTCCAGATCTTTGCGTTAACTGGAGGCGCTAACCTCTTTGTCGCAACGTATGTTAGTTTGTTGTCCCGGGCTTATACACTGCTAATTTCCACGCCTTGTCGCACAGGGTCTTTCCCAAGCTGCATATCCTTGCTTCTACAGAAGGATCTGCTAGTGCTCTTCTAGAGGAACTTCATGCACAAAGGCAACTCTTATCTCCCACCGCGTCGTACAATGGGCCAAGTATGCAGGAAGTCATAGCTGTCGTAGTCAAGCGATATGCCGACCTGGCCAGCATCACAACGTGCGACAGGATCGTTAGTGCCATCGATTTGTGCATCCGAGTTCAAGCCTTAGACGGTGTTTGGGCACTGTCACAACGTGCGCTTGACGTCCAAAAGCTCAAGCAGCTTGTCATGCCGACGACGAGTACCTATTTGGGAAATTATGCACATAGAACAGTGGGATCTAGCTATAACCTCGAGGAAACCTTTGGGGACCGAGTTCTCATCCCTTTGGTGCCTGCATTGCGCCAGCTAGCCTTGAAGTACAATATGCTTGACGCGCTCGCACCGGCCTTCAGGATGATCATTCGCGTATGGGTACAGAAGATACTCGGCCCGCTTCCTCCTGATCCGACCGCCAGAGTGGCAGCAGTACGTCGCTGGATGTGTACTTGTCAAGAATGTAAGACAATACGAACCTGGCTGCTGGCCAAACCCGATCGAAGTTTCGCATTACACCGGATTGGAGCACCAAAACGAAAGCATGTTGAATCATTCCTCGCGCAGTACGTCACCAGAGAAGCAGCGACGTGGGAAACAATATCAACAAGCCCACAGGGATTAAGAGTGAGTCGTTCAAACCATCGCATAGTCTAAGTCAACAAAAACTGAGCTGTAATCTGGTATAGGTCACCAAGACGGAGTTGCTGCATGGTCCTGGGCAGTGGAAGGCGAACCAAGCGAAAGCAGTCAAGATGATCCATGATGTCAGCTCAAATGCTGAAGAGCGGAAGCGCATATTAGGAGACGAGCTCGTAGAGTTTGCCAAGTGGATGAAAGGACTTTCCCCCACGACGGCGTCTGCAATCGCTACTTCTGGAGCTATTTCCACTGCTAACAGCAGAAGTACCTTTATGCCGGGAGCCATGCCTTCCAGTTCGTCGACTCAACAACGATCCGCCCTAGCTGCAACCAGTAGTGCGACCAATTCAGGACCAAGTGTAGTGCGGCGAATGTCAATAGGTTCAGGTCAAATCGCACCTCCTGCTAAGCGACGCAAAACGGGAGAGCCGACATCCGTCGTTGATCTCACCTCTCCATAATAACCTAACCATGGTCAGAGAGTGATGACTGTTGCGGTCTTGATTTGTACGTCGACTTATTCTTCATATGAGTGTATCTAGCTCATAGAGCCTATGTCGCCATGAAACCATCAGTGACGATATAGATAGTCTGTATCAACGCTTGTTCGATAGCGACGAGATATTTCACTTGCTACTCAGCCACTTGTTCATGCGCCTACAACGACGGAAGGCCACGCCTGAGCCTCACTGTGATATGTGAAGTATAATCGACATCTTTAGTTCGCTGAACTCATTGCCAGGTTTTCCTTTTTTTGACTTTGACGGTCCCATGCAAATCTGCCTAGGACGAGCTCCACAGTGTATAATATCAAAAACTCTGAACAGTGCTCGTCGCGTTATGTCACGCGTTATGTGACATTTGATCTCCAAGGTGTAATAGCCGACTCGCTTAATTCGTACTCGAACCATAACGTCCATACGCTCACCTAACAGCTGTGCCAAATTCAGCAGAACATGGTGGATGCGCCAGGAGCTCGGAGTATATCCGTATGTTTTGTTTTCATATTTCCAATTCTTCTGAATCATTTTGTCCTAGGAGGAACTCGGTCGCGCTTTGAAAGAAAAGCTAGCATTTACTGGTGCAATCTCATATCAAAAGTCTTTCACAGATGCCCCAAACCCATCGTTGTCATTGTCGGGGCTGGGTCTTATTGGGCTACCTCTTAATCCTAGAGAAGCTCAAGTCATCAAATCGCATGCTGAGCAAGCACCGTTCGGGAAGGGAGAGCGGACAGTGGTCGACACGTCCGTGAGAGATGCATGGCAAATCGACGCGTCAATGGTATGCTTCTCCAACACCTCGCCGGAGTCATTGATGTGTATGACTTGACGGCGAGCAGGTTACATTCGGAAATCAGTCCTGGAGCAGTTGGCTGCAAGGGGTGGTGCGCGAAGTTTGTCAGACTCTCGGAGTCAACCACGCGGCCAGTGTTCCGCGCTGTGATTTATACAAGCTCTTGTTGTATGAGACAGGATCTCAGTCCGTAAATTTGCTTTTTATCCTTCGTTCAATCAATGACGTCCATACAGCTTTCTTTCCCACGTCGAGTAAGTGCAATTGCCCTCATTTATCTCCCATTTTGACATGCCGTACAGCACAGAAAAAGCGAATGGGATGTTCGCAACCATTATCGTTGTTCTTCCTTCACCATTCACAGGCGGCGCCACTCACCTTTCTCACGACGGTATATCCCATGTCTACGATTTCAGCAAGCACAGTGACAGCCAGACGTCCGTAATGGCTTGGTACACAGACGTTACACACGAAGTGAAACCCATCACGAGCGGATACCGCATGGCGCTTGCATACAACCTCATCCATACGACAACCGCGTTACGTCCCGCGCTCAAAGGCAATGAAACAGTGCTGAAAATGCTTCGTAATGCATTGTTGGCGTGGAATGCATCTGTTAGCAGTTACAGTCCTGAGAAGATACTGTATCTACTCGAGCACCAGTACTCCCAAGCAAACCTACGAGGAAGCGCGTTGAAGGGTAAGGATGCACAGCACGTTGCACTCATGGAGTCACTCGCCAAGGAGCTGGGGTTCTGCTTAGGGCTTGCGAGTGTCGAGTGCCACCTGTCGGGCTCTGCGGACGACGAACGCAGTTACGGAGGCTGGGGCGGCAGGCGTCGAGGTTGTTTCTACGACGAAGATGATGAAGACGAAGAAAGAGTGTCCTTCGCTGAGGTCGAAAAGCGAAAAATGAAGATCTCGCATTTGGTCAATTTCGATGGCAACGGGCTCGTCAAGGAGCTTAAGATCGGGAAGCGCACGCAGACTATCCCTGCAGAACTCGAAAAGACTATTACGGCTGGTCGTCATGATGAACAGGAGTATGAGGGGTATATGGGCAACGTGAGCAATAAGCATGTTGTGGCGCGCGTATGCATTATTCTGACCACATATTGCAGGGAGCTGGTTCGTTAGAACGATGTAAGTGGAATTGCTGCAGTACGTCACTCGAGGTCACAATTGTCCAAAGGGTATCGCAGGACCGTGCTCGTCATCTGGCCAAAGTATGCAGATTTCCTCATTACTGGTCATGGCGATCTCGAGAGCGCCTGCCTCGACCTCTATGGCATCCTTTCCAAGACACCGACACAAGACGAGCGGGCACAAATTGAATTTCTCATGACTCGAATAAAAGCTCCTGAAGACGCCGTCCACGTAGCGGACGGTGTATGTCGGATTGCTTGTCAGTGGGAGGACGTGGAGCTCTGGAAACGAGTAGTGGAAGTGTGTTCGAAAAAGCAGGGCCTTAATACTTTGGATGTGGAGAGCATATGCACGGCCATCAGTACTTTCGGGTTCGATGCAATCAAGCCAAGGTAATCTGCTCTGTGATCGTTACTTATTGGGCTATTAGCTGATTCATCTGATAAGTATGGAGGCAATGGTGCAACACGAACAGCGAAACAAGCAGTTGTTTGCATTCCTAGACGACCTTCGCGCGTGGGATTGGAATGACGAGGACGAAGAGGATGACGACGATGAATATTCGGATGAAGAGGAAGGTTCGGATGAAGATGAAGATGAAGAAGACAGTGAAGAAGACGATGAAGAAGAAGAAGATGATGAAGATGAAGATGAAGATGAAGGTGAAGGTGAAGGTGAAGGTGAAGGTGAAGGTGAAGG
>JAAIFI010000124.1:0-81687 GCA_011032875.1 Phlebia tremellosa | reverse complement strand
ACGCGGCGCAGGCCAAGGTTTTCGGGAACAGCTGTAGAACTCCTGAAGGCTAAAAAACGCGAAAGAACGCGAGGATACTTGAAATTTTACACAGATGGAGGAGGAAGGGAGATCTTACGCGAACCAAATTCATCGCGCTGCTCTAGTACGTAATTAGACGCGACGCCCCGGGCGCCACGGACGTCGACCGACTCCAGCGCCAAAGGTTATTCTCTCAAATTTCCACCACTACGGTTGAAGTTCAATGAACAAAGATTCTGCTAGTCTACTTGTGCATACTGTATTATGCATCAACTCAAAGTACTCCAGACATCGGACGCTTTGCATGGATAGACGGTATCGTATTGTCAAGTTCCAACGACCGGTTACATGCGCATGACTCCATCGTATGCCACACGTGAATTTGTTGATCCTTTTTCCCGCATTATATCGGAGATGCGCTGTTGCCTGCGGATAAACGAGGAGGCCCACCACAGGATCCCAGTTCCGCTTTGCCTTGTGAACGCCAGGACGAGAAAGAGCGTACCCTAGCGTATCGGTACGTGTCAATTGAGTCATTTTGATGTCTATCTATATGCGTCACGATGATTGAACGAGGGTTGGATTCTAGAAAATACTGCAACGAGCCAGTAGCAAGTAGTCTACTACTACGCGGCCTTCACTCACGCGACACTCTCGCGCCTGAGGACACTCAAACGCCCTGCCTACCTACTTTTGACTGCTATCTGCTAGCAGCGTGCCCTCGATAGCGTTGCACTGTGAACCGCGCACGACAACGAGAAGTCGCCATGTATCCTCTTACCACTCCTTACTCGGATGCGGAGGAGTCCGAGAAGCATCGTATATCCATGGACGAGAAGACCCTCTCCTCCACGCTAGAGGACGACAAGCTCCTGAAAGAGTTAGGTTACGTTCCATCGTTCCGACGCGAATTCTCCAATCTCGCCACAGTGCGTCCCATCCCGCTTCGCAAACGGTGTTTGTCTGATAATTTGACATACCACGCGCTTCGTAGATCAGTTTCGCATTCAGCATCATGGGCCTATGTTCGAGTGTCGCCACTACTTTCAACACCCCACTGCTACTGGGCGGCCCTGCATCCGTTACTTGGTGTTGGATCCTGGGATCCTGCATGTGTCTCACCTTAGGTATACCCGCTTTTATGCTTCTACGTGATTTGTTCCAGATATAAACGGAAGTGATTCAGGTGCAAGTATCGCAGAAATTGTCAGCGCGTTTCCCACATGTGGTGGATTGTAGGTTCACTTTTCTGGTGCCTATACTTTGAGCTTCGAAAGCCTGACAGATCCCTAGGTATACCGCTTCCGCCCACCTATGTCCCCCGCGCCATCGCGCCATCGTAGGCTGGATCATCGGGTGGTTAAGTGTCCTCGGTATGCTCTCTATCGTCATTGTGTCACTATATAGAGATCCGCTGACCTTTATGTTGCCCTGTTATACAGCTCAGATAGTCGGTCTGTCATCGAGCGAGTTTGGGCTGGCGAATATGATTTGGGCCGCAGTCGTGGTAGCGAAGGTTTGGGGATATTCATACTGGTTACGCTTTTATCTGATTCGATGCGATTGACCTAGGACGGTGAATACACAGTAACAGCGGGGAAGACCGTAGGACTCTGCACGGGACTTTTAATCGTTCACGGCTTGCTCGTACGGACACATCTTTCTTTCATTAATAACCACTGAATTTATCAAATGGTCTACTTCACAGAATAGTCTCGCTACCCGCTGGCTTGCGCGCATCACTAGCGGCTTTGTCTTCATCAACATCGGCACGACTTGGCGTGAGTATGTCCGCCAGTATGTCTGTGATCTGCGCATATTATGTGTTTTCTGATCAAGACTACGTACTTGTCAGTGATCATCATCGTGCTACTTGCGATGACGCCGCGCGTGGATATGCACGCCGCATCGTACGTGTTTGGGAACGGAGGTGTGGCCAATCAGACAGGTGGCTGGAATAATGGAATCGCTTTTCTGTTTGGCCTGCTCAGTGTGCAATGGACGGTGAGTGAGATGGGATACAATTCGCAGTAACACACTGATATGAACGCTACAATAGATGACAGTGAGTCCGAGAATAAGCCAAAATAGACAAATCAAATTTACGATGTATACAGGACTACGATGCGACCGCGCATATATCGTGAGCCGGCGATTTACTTTAGCTGAAGATATTTATTGAGGACTTGATGCCATAGAGAAGAAGTCAGGCGGGCAGCATATTCTGGTACCTAACTCGTTCAATCTAAAGATTTATTTGCTAACGTGATTTACCAGCACCATCTGCAATATTCATTGCGGGTTCGTATCTCATTCGCAGATAGTTGCTTGCCTAACCGATTGGTTTACCCTGTAGTAATCGGCACCGGCCTCATCGGGTGGATACTCAACATCGTATTGGTGTTGTGCTCGGGTCCTTTGTGAGTTTTCAAATAGCAATGAAGATTTGTTGTTCTCATCTTTCCTTCATCAGAGAGGACCTTCCGGGACCGTCTGGCTCAGCCTTTCTTGAGGTATACATAACGCCTTCAGCCTCACGCATATATATAACGCAGGACTTACCGTCAATTCTAGATCATGGTTCTCCGTATAGGCAAGCCAGGGGCTCTGTTTCTATGGGTTTGCTGTCCCCAACACACGTCGCGTAATCGATATTGACCGCTCGTTCAGGCTCTCGTGTGCCTCACCGCGTTTTTCGTGTGCCAGACCGGTCTGCAAGCGGGCTCGCGCACCATCTTCGCGTTCAGCCGCGACCATGGCCTACCCGACCGCGGGTATTTCGGACGCGTGAACAGTACGACGAAGACGCCGATCCGCGCTATCTGGTTTACGACACTATTCAGTGTGCTGCCGGGCCTGCTCGACCTCGCGAGCCCCGTCGCGGCGAACGCAATTTTCGCTATGACGGCGATGGCATTTGACTTGTCGTACATCGTGCCAATCATACTGTGCGTGCTCCTTCTTTATGGTCGTTACATCCATGTCGCTGTGACCAGATGATTGACGATGTACGATTGATTGGTTGGCTGTAGGCGTAGGATATATCATAACCATCCGGAGGTGAAGTTCAAGCCTGGTCCATTTTATATGGGCGACGGTATACTCGGATGGATCGTGAACCTCAACTGCGTGCTATGGACGCTGTTCGTTTGTGTGCTGTTCTGCATGCCCAACTATCTCCCTGTAGATAAGGACAACATGAACTATGCGTCGGTGCGTCTTCTCTATAGTAGACTACCCAGCTCGTCCAGTTCTCACCCACAGGCACGTCTTCCAGCTCATCACCGGCGGAGTCGTCATACTGTCTATGTAAGTTCCCGTTATCTTCAATGCACCGCTCGAAGTGCTGATCGTCCCCATTTGCGCACAGGGTCTTCTACTTCCTTGGGTAAGAAGTTAACGTATACTTCGGATCTCGCAAACTTATACGTCACGATAGCGGCCGACACCAGTACAAAGGGCCCGCAATAACCGTTGCAGAACCAGCTCAAAGCAACGATACCACATCTAAGGAAGAATTTGATAAAGTCTGATCCGCGAAGGTACGCATATGTTCTGAGTGCGGATTGGTACCTTATATGTCCTGCTTAGAGCTCACAGCAGCCTGGAACATGGGAGGGTCGAATCGGAGGGCAGATAAAAGCAACAGAAATGTATGGTGTTACAATATAAATGGACAAGATACTGTACACATCCAAATGCAAAACAAATTCGGATTGCGGCTGTAGTGATACAAAAACACCAATGAAACAAAAGGAGAGCAAGACGACGGGAAGCGAAGCAATGAGAGTCAGCACTGAAATGGAAGCTGTGTGTCTGAATGAATGAGGAGACCACTCCAGCCGTATACCGTGAAGGACGGATGGAGATGCTAACGAGCATACCTGCGCACGCTGCAAGCGCAGGCATTAGGGCGTAACAGTTATCGTGTGTCACCGCCACCAATTAGTGCTGACTGATAGGTCAGTCAAGGAAACACGCCGAGATAGTGATGCAAGCACTCACACCAGGATTGGACTAGAGCGAGCTCTTGCGATCAGGGTTAGGAGACCGCGAACGTGCACGCAGACCTTTCAAGGTCGTAGACAAGGCGTACGAGGGGGGTGGTACGTCGAGGTGGCCAGCCTTCACGTCGACAGGGTCGTCTTCCATGGCCGCGTAGGGCTGCAGCTTCACGTCGGAAGTAGTGCGTTTGTGCGTTGACAACTCTGTGACGAAAACAGTTGATGGATCAAAAACGTGACGCTCTGCGAAAGAGCGGGAACACGGGTATCAGCGCTTGCACCACATGCGCAACCACCGTGCGGAATGGGACGTACTCTGGTTGCGCTTGTGCCGGCGGATGAAGAAGAAGAGAGCGCCGCCGAGGAGAATCGCGCCCACTACTGAGCAGACAACTCCACCCACAATAGCACCGACGTTGGCATGCTTCGACGATAAGTCGGCGACAGAGGACGAAGTGGTAGCATTGAGGTCTGGCGTCCAGTATCTACGAGAAGATCAGAACGCGTGAGAAGTGGAGCAGTGCGATAACGCACTCAATGCCCATGAGGTGTAGCACTGGCTGCGTCGCGTTTCCGTCGCCCATGTTCGCCGGTGAGATATCGAGCAGGGTGATAGTCATCGTGTGCGTCCCGTTGCCGACGTCGTACTCGAATAACGTCCCGCATGTCACATCGACGGCGTACAGGTCCATCGTGAACGGCGCCTGATCGTCCATGGCTACCTTTATCACACCACTCGCGCTATTCTGCATCCCATTGACGACGACCTTGTTACCTAGTGGTCGGAAGTCTCAGTGCGTGCTCCGCATGCGGAGCCGCGAGTATGAAACATACCAGTGAAGTTCACCTGGAGGTAGGCATTCGGATCCGTGGTGTAGTGATCGATAGCCCCACACGGGTCATTGAGCGACGAATGCCAAGCCGAGGGCGGGGCATACAGGACTTCGGTGTAGAAGTCGATGGGGGTGCCGGAGTCCTGCGTGGCGACCAGGGCAGAGGCAGCGAGCGCAGAGAGGAGGCCCAAGAGCTTCGACATGGCAGGAGGGAGCGAGGAGCCTGTGGGAAAGACGGAAAGCTGGAGGGCATTTAAGCTGTCGGCGGGACCAGGAATCTGATTGCGTATTATCGTATCAGCTGGCGGCTTGGGATGAGACTTGAGACTTACTCGCACGCACGATAGGAGCTGACGGAGCCGCCAGGGCCCGTTGCATCATGCTTGTTCTCTGGAGCAATCCTCCAGACGCCTCCTAATTAGGCTAGCACAGATCCGTTCAACCTCCTCCTCGAGTTGACTCCGCGAAAGAGTAGCTTGGCACACACTCCTAGACGGAAGGTCCTCCACGGCGTTAGACAATACGAGTGAGTTCACCAGAGACTCTCGATACTTACTTTACCTCTTAGAGGCGTGAAGACCGGCATGCCCTCCGTGAGAAGAATCGTGGTTTCAGTTCATGGGTGTGTGCGAAACCAGGAGCGGTGTAAAGTTGATGGGATGAGCTGCCATCAAAACAGTCGTATATTCGAAGCGCCCATACATGTCGCGTGCCGCGGCTTGGACGAATCCAACCGCTTCGAAACCATCGAGAACTGAAATATCGAAATTCAAAACAAACATCGACGCGTGCCCTTGCATAGTACACCACGCATAACTCCAGGTTTCAAGGTACATTCGAATCTCTTGGTAGAATGGTGATTCAGTGTCTGACCGCGATCCCCGTAGCTTTGATCGTTATGTCCTAGTAGTCTACCCTAGTCTACCGCCAATCTACCGCGTGGACTGATCAGGAAACTGTCGCTTTCAACGCTCAACGGCTACTTTTACATGTGGCGTCACAAGGAGGAGGTGTGTTCAGCTTCAGTGAGGGTAATAGCTGCTGCTGCTGCTTATCTTATTCGACCGGCCACAGCCTTGGAGTGTAGCTTCTTACTCTCACGGCCGAAGACGAATGAATCTTCTGTTCGAACATCACAACATTTATAGATAGCAGACTCCCGCTGCGCACCCAAACAATTCGTCAGTCAACAATTTTCCCAGAAAGTCTTCTCAACTCGAATACATAGCGCCAAGTGGACACCGAGCCACGCGCAGTTAAGACAGGAAGCAGTAGCCTACTCGGGGCGTGATATATGCATGCTGTACGACAGTCTGGTTTGTCTGGTTTGTTGGTGAACATCGTTCTTAAGACGAAGCGTTCACACGCATGGGTTGATCGCAGCAGGAGATAAAAATTGCTGGTGAGTTGTTTTACAATTTGCCTCTCAGGAAAGAATATTCACTATATATTATCGTTTGTCATGGGTCATAAGCTCGAGGGCGATCACGACGGACCATTGCCGTCCCCACCAACAAGGGAATCCTTGCAATGTTCACCAAACCACCGCTTGGTTCACCATCATCTGTGTGCCTCGCTACACTCAATGGTTTTTGTCGACTCCGGTCAACACGACCATCATCAGTTGTGTGCCAAGATCTAAAGATCCATGCGGCAGGCCAACAGTTCACACAACAGTATGGCCTGGGAAGGTGTAGCGCTAACGGGTGACTCAGGGGTCGGTGCGGCCAAAGGCACTATGGCCAGCGGACACGTCCTCTTTCTTCATGGCCTGACGGGACTTCGGTAGATTCCAAGCTCTCCCAAGACTTTCTCGGCCCCTCTCCTCCTGTGTGAGTGCCTGTTCATTTGCAACATCATTTGTTGATCACTTCTATTGTGTTTTGCTGGCCGGCGCAAATTACCCTAAAGGCCAACGACTTCCAAAGTGTTTATTCGGCGTCTTCAATTGCGGTGAGATGTTTTGTCTCCGGAGAGCTTAAGTCCTCTTCTTATCATTCCCGTTCCAAGCGGCGAAGTGCCGCCTTACAGCCTGCACTAGTTTGTTTGCGTTCTCGCATACCCGGCATGCCTTCTCCAACCTAGATTAACGTTACACTAACCAATCTCCGTCTTGACAGGAGGCTGACAGGGCGGGAAGACGCGGTGCTAGCCATGATTCCTTTAGCCTTCACCTTTACTCAATGGATTCAGCACAGATACCATCACCACCAATGTGGATCTGTTAGCAAGTACTTTGTGTTTGACGTCTGCCTCTAGATCGATAGTTCACATCTCACCGTCTGCTATAAAACCAGCCTCTGTTGCTCAGCAATGACACACTCGCTCTCTCACCTACTTTCACTGGCGTTCGACATCTAGATCATCCAGAGGATTAACTATGCCTAAGCCCGCGAGGTTCAATGCTGACTTCAACTTCCGCCTTCCTTGTGTCCCTCCATGCGACGAAGATGAGAAATTGTGGAGTATGATTCCTTATTACGACCCACCTATTGAAAATGGCAACAATTCTCAGCACGTATCCGCTCCTTGCTCATGCTCGGCACAGTTAGCTGATTCCACATCGACAGTCTTGAATGCATCGAAGAAGGTTGGACTGCGAAAGATTTGCCGCGCTTCATCGTTCATCAGCTGTTTCCCGGCATGCCGCCTATACAGCTACGCAAAGATAAGCCGCAGTCGGTCGCGGCCTTCATGAAACTTCACTGTCGAAAGGACCGCACTCGTACTTATAACACGCATTCCAACACACCGTGCTCGGACGTGCTCAGAACACCCGATGGCAAGCCACTTGAGAAGATATATGTTACTATTGTCGTAAGTCTTTCATTCATGTTGAGGACGCTCACTAAGCCCGCTTGACTCTAGTGGCCAGGGTACGTTCCGTACACGGTTGAAATCGACGACCTCACCTCCAAGCTCACGGGGCATCTCTGGTATTCTCTCAACCGCGAAGTTTGGCACTGGATTAACAGACGTGCCAGTGAGCGCGGACTCCGCACACCAGGGTCCGTCGACGAAGAAGTTCGGCAAGGATGGGAAAGATGGTCAGTGAGGCGCGACATGCGGATAAATGGGAAGTTGAATATTCCGGTCCCTGGCTATTATTTTGAATGCCTTTATGTCGAGAGGATTCGGCAGATGGACCCCAACGATCCCCAACGATATGTACTTGACCTCAGTGTAGATTTGCGGTAAATGCATAGATATGGGGGAGCGCGCTGGTGTTGCACTTGAGGTGCTGTTTACGTCCCAACCTGTACACTGTATGATGTATTTTGTAGTACCTGCTCTTTAGATCACTATGTTATATCTCAACTCGACTGTTCAAAGGATCGGGAAATCAATCCTATGATATGCGCCCATGCAATGTCGCGCTTGACGCTCGCGCAGTGTGTCGCGGTTCTGCCGCGATGAGTGAACTCCGACCAACGATGTGTTATCGGTATACCTACATCTCAATCGTGCCGGGTTCTCCATAAAAAGGCATGTGCGAGCAGGGAATTATTCAATGTACAGTATTGGTGAGTGTCACTCGTTTTGATAGATGACAACGTTGAGCTCGGGTCGAGTCCGACTCTCCGCTGATAGGTGTTAATACTACATCTCAAAATTGTATCAGGACACCACAATGCTTCATTGTTCTGTGCATATTTCCCGCAATGGCCTTCGCCAGCTTGAATTTCCCTCTGTTTTCGTAGATCTACTGTCAAGGTTTTCATTGACATTGTATCCACCGAGTTTTAGAATCCATTCGACAGGCCGACAACGCACGGGGATGCATCGCGTGAGAAGGCGCAGCGCTGGCCATGAATCTGGCCTGCCTCGAGTGTCCTTCAATTTCAGATAAGTGCTCGTTCATTGGAGATGTCTCGATCCGCTAATCAGAGATTCATGGCCATGATGATGCTTTTGACTCTCAAGGATGGCCGCGCGTACCTTTCATGAAGGGACGATGAGGGTTGAGTGCGGGGGAATCAGAAGGCCACCACATCATCATCAGCAAGCCTTGGGGCCGTCGGCTCAACGACAGGAATCAATGTCAAAGACCTTTGTACCGATCGGCATTTTGCCAAATTCCTTTGTCCAGACGCGGCGCTATGTGAGTTTGGCCACCTGCGCGATAACACTTTGACACTCACGCACAATGATTGATATGCTTTAGTACGTCCTCGGCCCCTCTCTCCAACATAGGCCGCTTTGATAAAAGACACGGCCAGGACGCCCTCATCTCCCAGAGGTGAGTGAGATCGGCATCGGCATGTGTGTCTACTGAGTAACATTGCACATCGCATGTTGTGATTGCTCCTCGCCAAGATGCAGGCCATCCTCCCCATAGCAACACTTGGTACGTGTGGTGAGTCACATACTGTCTCAACGTCACCGCACTTTACCCGATTACAGTCGTCACGCCCCCGGTACAAGATATATATAGGGCTGTAACCTGCCCGGATGCACCCACTGCCCCTCCACCTACCTCAAGCATCTAGCACTTTCCATATAGTATCAACATGTCTTACTCCGCAACTGATTTCTCAGAACCCTCCCCACCGGAGACCAGGATTTGGGACTTACCATCGTGGTCTCCTGCGATCAGCGACTTCGGCTTGGAGTCTCGCCTTCCTGCTCTGCCGCAAGATTTGAGCGACTATAATGCCTGGAGACAGCCTCGTGTCTCGAGTGGTCCCTATACCCCGCCAGTGTGGGGTGATAAGAATGAACAGTGCGATACCATATTTCTATATCACATATACATCGAAACTAATATCATTTGGATTACAGCTTGACGTACTATCACTATGATTGGTTCCTAAAAAACGGTCCGGTCAAGTGCTTTTTTGTCCAGACCCATTACAACACAGGCAAAAAGCTTGATATCATATGCTTTGGCGATCGTAATTTATGTTCTCTGTACCACTTCTTCGAGAAACATGCCAAAAACCCGAAAACGTATACCGTCAATCCGTTTCGCGTCCGCCACGTCCAAACACCTGATGGCAAACCCCTGAAGGAGATCAATGTTACACTCTTGGTGAGCCATTCCGGGCTATATTGACCATGAAGTTTGGATTGAGGTGTCTGTCTATAGTGGCCGGGATACTTGCCATACACTGTCAAACTCAATCTCCACGGACTTGGCTACGACGAACTCTATTATCTACTCTCGCGAGAGGCCCGGGCCTGGTTTGACGAGCGCATGATGTATCCCGGGCTGCCAAAGGAAACGGTCCTTGAAGGATGGGAACAATGGGATCTCGCAGTCCCAAATCCTCCCTGTGGACTCCAACTGGAGCGTGTCTACGTCAAACAAATCCGCAGGAGGGCGTTCGAAGCAAAAGACTATTTTGATCATCGTGAGTGGATACTGGACCTCGCTGTGTCAATCGAAACTGCAGTAAAGTACGAGGGCTTCGAGGACCACTAGAGTAGACCTCTGCTGTGCTCGTGAGCGTTTGAGGTCAGACCGTGCCGCTACATACGAGTTCCTCCTGTTAGTTGTAGGAATATGTTCGAAATGATATAGATTTAGTTTATATCAATTGGGTATTTTTCCAGTAATAAGCCCTTTAGCGGTACACGATAAGCTCAGCGGGACACTATGCAAGATCGATGAATACAGTCCATATATGCGTGAACATGCTACGTGCAGATGGCCTTTGCGCCGCCGCCGGACGAGGAAATGATGTTGATCGCCAGAATACAGCTTCTTTGACGGTCGAGTCCTGTGCGGCAGAGATGAGGACGCTGATAGGTTGTGTGCGACGAGCCGCATCGTGCATATGCAGTCGGGTTGGTTGAGGTCGACAACGACAAAGACAGCAGGGCATCACCAGCAGGGCAGCATAGACCCTTTGCGTGAATATACGAGAGGTGTCTCTACGTTTCAAGAAGGTTAGAGAGACAGAAGGACAACAGATTCACTGAGGAATGGCACAGAGGAAAACGGCGCACTCGAAAATTTGAAGGGTGCTCGACGAAGACAGCGATCTCATGGCTCTCGATGACCAGCTCAACGTTCCTATTTGGATGAGTCAAATTCGACCATGCAGAACTACGCATGCAAGGTAAGATTTCTTCAAGGCGAATTAGAAGCGTGGGAGTGGAGCAATCAAGGCCAACGAAGTGGCTGGAAAGGAGAGCTCGCTCAGTTAAGACGGTTGTATCATATATCAGAAGAGCGTGTATATACGCACCTTTCAGCGTGACGACCTCAATTTCGGGCTTGAAAAGTGCATCGCTAAACATCACACGGTCATAGTAAAAATCTATGTAGTAGTTCTATAAAACCATTGGAGATGTGTTTAGGACGCACAGAAACGACGTGGACGAGTCGTCGAAACTATCATACCGCTTCTCACTTGCACTCGTTTCAAGGTTCGCTGTGTCCCTTGCGAGGCAGAGTACAATCAGATGTCCGAACAAGCATCGAGCAGCGAGTGTATGTAGAGTCATTGATATCTAGTGCGAGATGGATGTAATTATGATGGTAAGGGAATGAGATGCGCTGAGGAGGGGCGAGCGAGCAAGAGAAGAGCTTTTCAATGTTCATCTGAAAGCTGGCGCACGTTCCGCAATTCAGTCACCATCCAAGTCTCAGAGGGCGAGCAACAACCCTGGCGCGGATGGCAAGGCCGGGCAGATAATAGTAGTGCTGTTCCAAATGGGCCCGCCGATCCCAATTCGTAACCTATATCAAAAGTGAAAAATCAGCCATGAATACTTGTCCTTGCATCGCCCGCACTCACAATGTATATGCATAAAGTGTCACATGAATGAGTACTATGAGGTCCCGAGGTTGGGAGATGAGAAGCAATTTTGGAGGGAGATAGGCGCAGACGAAGTGTATTCTAAGAGGCCAGCGACCGTGGAAGACGAAGGCAAGAGAGACCAAGAGAGACGTGGCAGAGAAGAACGTACGAGATCTCGTCTCCGCGGCGAACCGACGCGTTCCATACAAAGCATCTCCTCAGACGCTGCATCACAGGAGGTCACAGCGGCTCCGTCACGACGTCTCTTTCTTTCAACCGTTTCTTTGCCCAGTTTCTGTCTTCGTCCTTGAAATGCTCAGGACCCTCGTGTTAACAGCCACGCCCTGACTGATGGCTCGCCGCCTCTTATCTCCAAAGTCACACCACCTTCATCTTCCATTAGGCGGCCGAGCATGTTTGGAAAGTATTCAGTAATTGCTGACGCGCCGTGCCGAGTGTACGCGTACTCTCCCAGTGTCTTACCAGAAGCTACCAATGGACGAGACTGGATGTTATACTTGAGCGTTCCGTTCATATCCGTGATGCGGCAATATGTGGATCATTTCCCCCTCCCAAAAGCCTCGTTCCAGTGTTCCTAAGAGTCATGCAGCCCGTAAACGTAATCCCGCCGGCTTCGGAAGGCTACTCCTTCACGCTCATTGCTCTACGCCACACATATGTGGAGGTCAATCATCGCCAGATAGCTGACTCAGAGCAAAAAAGGCCCTGCGAAATGCGCCCAGGTTCAGCAACTATCCCCACCGACTTGTGAAGTTATGAACTTGTGACCACGGTTCCAGCAATCGGGGCTTCGACATCACCTCAGACTATATAAAGAAGAGGACTTGACCATGCACGTCTGGCACCCGTTCCACGACCCCCTCACAATTCTCTGCAATGGCCTCCACCACGAAGAAAATGCAATACGGTATAGTCTTTCGCTTACATTGTTTATCGCGCGAGCTGACGCATGTTTTCGCGTCGCCACCCCGCAGTCCGCCTCGGTAACTCTGGTCTGAAAGTATCCAAGATTATCCTCGGATGCATGTCGTACGGAGCCAAGGGCTGGGCGGACTGGGTCCTTGAAGAGGAAGAGGCCATCAAGCACATCAAGTTTGCGTAAGTGACTGCTGAAACAATGTGTTTAGTATTACATACTAAACGAGTTCCTTGTCAAGTTATGAGAACGGTATTACTAGCTTCGACACAGCTAACGTGCGTTAAAGCAAGCCATGTCAAACCGTCTCAATAGAACTCAGAATACTCGTTATAGGAGTATTCCAATGGCCAATCCGAAGTCATTCTGGGTAATGCGATCAAGAAGCTGAACCTTCCTCGCGAGGAGATCGTGGTAATGACCAAGGTATATTTTGCGCATTACCCAGTAAACTTGTGTTTTAAACATTTCCTATCGCCTTGCAGGTCTTCGCCGCAGTCGCACCTAAATATGGAATGAATATCTACACGTCCGACAAGACACCCGAGGATTTCGGAATCATCATCCAGAAAGGACTGAACCGCAAGGTGAATCGTAGCGATCCCTATGCGAGTTTTACATTACTGACAGTGTCTCTTAGCACATCTTCGACTCCGTGAAGGCTAGCCTCAAACGCCTGCAGCTCGACTNGATCCCTATGCGAGTTTTACATTACTGACAGTGTCTCTTAGCACATCTTCGACTCCGTGAAGGCTAGCCTCAAACGCCTGCAGCTCGACTACATTGATCTTCTGCAATGTGACTGTTTTTTTTTTTTGCTTTCGTGTAGATCGACTCTTGCTGAAATGATCATCTACAGGCCACAGGTTCGATAATGATACACCGATCGAGGAGACCATGCAAGCTCTTCACGATGTTGTTAAGGCTGGATATGTTCGTTATATCGGCATGAGTTCGTGTTGGGCCTACCAATGTCAGTATTTCTATACGTCACGGGGAACTTTGTGCTGACTCCATTTACAGTCCATGCCATGCAAAGTGCGCACTTTCTGTCCATAGGACATATCATTGACAGCGCAGTGATTGACAGACTACGCGATCGCGAACAACCTTACGCCGTTCATCTCGATGCAAAACCATTACAGTCTCATATATCGTGAGGAGGAGCGTGAGATGTTCCCCACACTGAAGGTCAGGCCCTGACTATCTGACCGATATCGTATCGCTGACTGTGTGATATTTCCTTTGCGCAGATGTTCGGTGTCGGTTCGATTCCATGGTCGCCTCTCGCTCGTGGTTTGTTGACCCGCCCGATAAGTGAGCAGAAAGCGACGACTAGAGCACAAAGCGATCCCTGGATCAAGGGATACGGCGGGAGCGGAACGCCCGAAGTGATCAACAGGTTAGTTACTCAGCTCAACATACCGTCAGGAAGCTCACGCAATCTGTCTCGCTTTACAGAGTTGAAGAGCTCGCGAAAAAGAGGGGAGTCACGATGGCTCAAATTGCTGTCGCTTGGAACCTGTCCAAGGAAGGTGTCACTGCGCCCATCGTCGGCACGACCAACCTCAAGAACCTCGAGGAGATCATTGGTTCGTTTCAACTCGCAAGAGTAAGAGTAAACTGATTGCTTATTCTGGCTCCCAGCTGCGGTGGACATAAAGTTGACCGATGAAGAGGTCAAGTATCTTGAGGAGCCCTATCAGCCACGCAAGATCAACGGTCATCAGTAGAATCCGGATGTGAGTGCGCCGAGTCGAAACTTCTTGTCGCCATACCTCCAGTATACATCACAAAGAAACGAGAAAGATTGTCGTCTTAGCTGTGAACCAAAATCGTGTGCGATGTGACACCTACCAATATCAGGCGCTTTTTGCTAGGGTTTGCTGTTTTTCTAAGCAGACCCTAGTGACCCTAAGGTCCTCTCAAGTAACCCCACTAAATATCCCGGCGCCTTGTTGTTATACATACATGAACGCGCCAGCTCGATGGCGAGCAACGAGCAGTATGGCTGTCTGTATGGACCAGGTTTGAAGTATGTTTTCTCGGCGAAGAGTAGAACATTATATTCAAAATATAACTTTGTCGCTGTGGTGCGTTCACCTGTGAGTATAACGCCGCATTTCTGACGAATACAGCTAACTCGTCACTCGATGTGCAGCCTGAGTGACATAAGTCCAATGGTTCTTGCTTGAGCGTGTTCGCTATGACGAAGACCGTGGATGCAGCCAGGAAGAAAGACAGCAAGGACACGGAACCAGCGTGGATCCGCTCACATTCGCAATGGCGGGCGGGTGGACTGTTCTCCTTTGACTCGCGGTTGCGATTGGGAGGGTTTAACGAGGGCGAAGAAATCTAACAAGGAGCAGCTGGACAGAAGAGAGGCTTTCCGAGCAAGAGACCCGGCACTGGGATGTCATCAGAAATGGAGAGGATCCCCACGATCGAGCGATACGCCTAGAGCAGCAAGGCACGATGGAGAAGCAGGCCCATACTTGGAAGGACGGTCCAAACCTGGATCGCCGGTCACAGCCGAGGCTCAAAGCGTCTGACGTTGACTTAGACTATGTTGAGCATGTTGAGAAGGACGAATACGTAGCGACATAATCGTGAGCACTTGTTTGGATCGTATCGGCGTATTATATATAGAATTTAAATGTGACCACTCTGTAAGCCGGGGACTACACGAACCGTAGAAGCTAGCATCGATGCCCTATACGAAGTACTCCAGCCCAATCAGCACAAATCTCGTACAAACTGTACATTCGATATGCGCGACCACAGCTCTTGTAACCGCAGTAGCGATATCATTCATAGGAGGTCTAGGGCTCGCGGACATGGCTGACTTCCGAATGAGGCTACCAAAAATATGAACCTCAAACCGTGTCGCAACTGCTGCAAAAAATTGATGTATGATGGGTACAGGAATTAAATATCGTACATAATGCACAAAAGATATCAGCATGATGGCGGAGAACAACAACTCGCCCAATTCTTCCCATGAGCAAATTGGCTGAGGTCCAATTGCACCGGCGAGCCTATTTGTAGTAGCATACACCGCCGAAGAAAAAGGAGGTCGTTCTGCAGGTGAGCCGGTACCCAGAAAAGCAATCGGTCTCTACCGTTGGCATTCGCCACAACAAAACCGTTGCTGTTCACTCGTATGTAGTCCCAAATGTCGCCGTCAAGAGGAGAGCTCTGTTGGAAGGGTAGGTCGAGAGTTGGCATGACGTGGGCAATATTGTAGGAGAAGAGGAGATGGCCTGCGTAGTCTATAATGCAGTCAGATACCATCAACATCTGATTGAATTGCATAAACTTACGAGATTGTAGGCTCTGAGAGGACACATCCCAGATACGAACATGTCCATTCGACAGACCTGATGCTAGTCGTGCACCATCTGCTGAGAAAGCCAACGACATCACCCAGTTGCCGCATTGTATTGGGTACCCTGAAATTTTCCCTGACTCCACGTTTGTGATGCGGATGGTGCTGTCATCTGAGCCCGATGCTACGTATTCGCCATCAGGGCAGAATGTCACTGCTCGGACCATGTCACGATGTTCTTTGAAGAGTTGTATCAGGTTTCCTGACAAGTCCCACATAGACACCTCTCCATTGCGATGACCTATGACAATCTGACTACCGTCAGGCGATACGGAGATCGATCTGGGGTCCTTCACCACCCACGGAGAGTAGCATGACCCTTGCGAAACGGCATCCCACACCTGGACGTGGTCGTGGTAGTGCGATGTGCCTGCAAGAATCCCCTCGGCAGGCGCAAGGACAAAGGGGTAAATCTCGCGTTTCCAAGTGAATTTGGGGTCAGGATGCCATGAAGTACGTTTTGCCACATCCCAGATTACTAACTCCGAGTATGAGCACGACAGGATTCGCTCGCCATCCTCAGAGACGCAGATTGCTTTGACGGTGCTGTCGTGGCCTGCAAGAGAGTAGCCGATGCGCTTTAATGTTGTCATTTCCCATAGAAAGAGTGTCTGTTCAGATCCTGAGACAATCAAGGCGCCATCTGGTGAGATCGCAACAGCAGTGACCTCGCCCGGGTGTCCCACAAGAGGCTTCCCTACTGCCCTTCCAGTCGTTGAGTCCCATATGCGGACGGTCCCGTCATAACATCCAGAGAAGATCTGCGAGCCCGATGGAGAGAAGGCGAGGCATCCCACCTCGTCAATGCGATGCGTGGACGTATTCTCGGTATTCTCTGTGGCAGATATGGTGGACCAACCCGCGTCCCAGACAGTGATGGAGTCTCTTGAGTCTGTGACAACATAAGCTCCATCCCGTGAGAATGCAACCGATCGTGAATGGGTGCTTCCCAGGACTCGTCCGGAAACAGGTCCTGTTGCGCCCAGGTCCCATAGTCGGAGGGTCCTGTCTTCTGAGACTGATGCCAGACTTGTACCGTCTGGTGAGAACGCGATTGCCCACAGCCAGTCTGTATGTCCCTCGAGAGGTTCACTAACTGACTCTCTTGTCTCCACGTCCCACAACCGAATGGACTTGTCAAAAGAGCCCGATGCAATCTGTGTGCCATCGGGCGAGAACACGACTGAACTGCCCTGGCTTGTGTGCCCTGACAGCGCACCGACGGGAGTGCCATTGATGCTGTGCCAGAGTGTGATGCCGTTATCCACAGCAGCTGCAACGAGAGAGCCGTCGGGCGAGTACGCGACTGAGAAGACGTAGTAGCCGACTTTGATGCACCAGATCTGTGTGCCCGCAGAGGTATCCCATGCCCGGATTGTGCAGTCATCTGAGCCTGATACGACGTGCTTCCCGTCTCTGCACCATGCAACGGAGTTCACATCGTCTGTATGTCCCCTCAGTGGACTTCCTACTGCCCCTTCCGTCCTCACATCCCATAGCCTGATGGTCCTGTCACGAGAACAAGATACAAGCCGCATGCTGTCTGCCGAGAACCGCAAGTCTTCGACATAACCTTCATGCCCGCGTAAATTGTAGCTTACCCGTTTGCCAGTGTGGAAGTCGAACATGATGATATCATACATAGTGATCGCAGCGGCAATCAGCGAGCCATCTGGCGAAACGGCAACACGCCTTGCCCCTGGGGAGTATATGGTCATCCGCACGCCCGCTGTAGTTTTCAGCACCGAAGCGGCGTCAACCACCTTCAGGATACGAGGAAAGCGGGGACCATATAGCTCAAAGATGGCGGAGGTGGGGGGCACAAACGGCAGTGCAGATAGATATATGTGTGGGGCAGAAAGTGTGGCAGCAGGAGCGCAAAGCTGGATAAAGTCATAGGCGTCCTTTGGTAGGCTCGGCGGGACAATGTTCTCCAATAGTCTGTCCATGTTATTGTTCTGTAAATGGGCCATGTTTAGCATACACTATGCCCGAACCAATATAAATACACACCGAAAGATGAGAGGTCAGCACAGACATTGATGGCAGAGCTGTGGGCACCTCATCAAGGAGGCTCAACACTTCGAGCCAAAACAGCAACTTCTTCGTTAGGAAGACCTGGAACGCGTTCTGCACCACGGTAGCACTGAAAATCTTCTTCGGATCCGCAATATACTTGAAGTGCTGGGCCCAGCAGCGGCATGCATATGAGCACTCTGGGCTGATACATTCGCTGACACGGATATCGAGATTTGGTATATCCTTGTTCAGCATATGCGACGACTCGAGGTTGCATATATTAAAGGACAGCTGGACATTCAGGACCCGTAGGCAGGCAAGGATGAGATCCTCGTGCCCAGCAGTGACTTCAACGAAGAATGCGTCACCGCTACGGGTTTTGTCGGTCATGAAATCACGGAACGAGGTGTGAGACAGCTGGATGTTTTTCCTGACATCGTCTATACCGTCCAAAAGCGAACGTATTCGGCTGAGGACAGAATCCAAGACAACAAGATCGCGACCCGCAGCTTCCCAGAGATTGCACAGGATGCTCGCCGGCAGAGGTTCCTGCAGGGCAAGAATGAAGGACATCACTGATACGAAGTCAGCGGAGGAGTCGGAGTCGCCGAAATGCTCCTTCAGGATTCCTAAGTGTAGACTATCCAGCAGTCCCGTCCGTTGTACATTTGTTCCTGAGCTGACGATCCGATCGTATGCCCTCTTCGGAACCGTATGCTGGACGATATCGTTGCAGGCCACGGCTGCCCAATAGAACAACCCTTGGCTCATCTCCGCTATCCGGAGACACCACTCCTCGCGTATACCGACTGGCGATTCCCCCGGTTGCCTTAGTAGACGGGCCCGAACATACAGAAGTACGTCGTCGGTGGCAGAGAACCTGTTCAGATCCATGTGGACCACCTCACGACAACCCTTAGCACCACTGAGAATATTAGGCTCGGGGCGAGATGTGATGACGATGCGGATATTCGGTGGAAGTTCAGAGGCAAGGTCTGTTATTGCGCTGACGAGATCGGCAAGCCGTTTTGCCCCCTCGTACGTGCCGTCGCTGGCCTCGTCGATGGCGTCGATAACAATGGCGATCGGTCCCACGATCTTCAAGTTCTTGAGAACCTTCACCAACAACTCCTTGAACTGCACCCGAGGATCAGTGACCGTGAGCAACTCCGTATTGCTCGAGATAACCTCCGCGAGTGCCTTCATCACAGCGCCATCTAGATCGGCGATCAACCGCGCGATGTGTGGAAACAGCTGCTCGACACGATGCGACTGTATCTGGCGGGAGAACGCGAAGGATGCACCGAGACGTCCAATGGCCTTGAAGCGACTCGCGATTGTATGGGCGATAGTCGATTTACCGCTGCCCGCGAGGCCGGTGAGCAGGAGTACGCGCTGGGACTTGCTCTCCTCTGTGATCATATTGATCCAGTCGGTGATACGCAACAAACTGGCGACCCGTGTACCAGGTAGGCAGTACTTATCGCTCTCGGTGGACACTATGAGTGACGCACCCGTCACGATCGGGAGCTTCTCGAGATCGAATTTGGCGTCTGAAGCGTGTGAGAGACAAACTTGACTGTAAGGATGAAACTTACCTAGATTGTCAAGTTTGCCCCAGATGAAGGTAGAGGTTATGTAGGTGCCGTCGAAGACGTTCCTCTCAAACTCCTTCTCCATATTCTCGAACACTGACTTATATCTAGCTATCTTGTCGCCCGCGCTTTTGAAAATATAGTGGGCCAACCGCTCAGCTGTAAAGACAAGGACGTGGGTCATTGTTTGCAAAAGAGTGCACATGAATCGTAAGGGACATACTGAAAGAAGAGTCACAATACTCTTGAATGAAATACGAGCAGTCCATGGTCTGCTGAGCCACGCGAAGTAATACGTCCTCGCTGACGTCTAGGACCTCCGAGCCGGACAACCCCTTGCGTTTCCGAAAGTTATTCATCCGCGCGTACAACGAGTTCATAACGCTGAAAAGCTCAATAACGTTGTTATCAATCTGCCTTTGACGGTCATAGACCTATGAGGAAGAGGTTGTACAATGTTGTACGAGGCACGGGAGGATGGTCGCATACCTTGTACGCTAGAGAAACAATTCCCCAAGCGGCCTGGGCATACGGATGAACCTATGAGAGTACGCTTAACTACTTGCAGGCCTGATAGTCGCATCCACTCACTTTGGATAACTCGGTTACGAGATTGACGAATATCGCCAAGTTCTTGACGAGGGGCGACGCTATAGTTTCAATGGATTGCAGCTGATCTGAGACACCCTTCACAGCGCGCACAACATTTCCACCACCTTGTACAGCATTGCCGACTTTTCGCAAGATACCCGGGGCCTTGAGACCTACGATCGCAGCCCCAGCTACCTCGATTGGATCTTCATTCGTCTTGATCTTGACAGTAAATTGTATCTTGCTAACGACCGAACATTTTCCGGCCGCCGAAACAATAACCTCATTGAATGTTCTTAACGCCTCTGCGTACGTGATCAACCCGAGGAACGGTATCCGGAGGACCACAGCGTACCATTTTGGTTGACATCCACGATATGCGAAACACTGCCAACTAATTCGTCAGGACCAAATCGACGCTTGTCATGCACCTCGAGGATCAATTGCGGCTTCGCGACGGTGGATCTCCTGACGAATCAATGCCAGCTTCATTAGCATTGTCCAATTCACAACTGGCGAGCCCTTACAGTGTGAACGACTTGTTCCAAATCGGTTTATGCGAGCGTATTGCCTTGGTCGCCCGCATTATCTTCCCGTCGACCCGAAGCTTCACGAAGAATTCATCGTTCCAGTCAACCCTGCCGACTTTGGGAAGATCGGTAGCACCAATGACTGTCAGAAGATCGACATTGTGAATCTTTGAGGATCATGGGAAGAGAAACTCAGGCAAGATCTTACTCGTAACATCGAAAGAGGTTGTCACTGCTGAAAGCTCGTTCCTGATAAATGCAGGTCAGGCGGGTTGATGTTGATAAATGAATGACACTTACGAGGACGAGGTCGATATGAGCAGCGGATCTGTGGACATGACAAGGTAATCGCCCCTCGCACGGGCGAGGAGGGAAGTTGTCGAGACCAAGGGGAGAAAACCTCCATGCATCCATTAGATATCAATAGCGACTGCTGTTAAGGTTTGAGGGAGGACGCGCGTTGAATAACTGGAAGTCAAGCCATCCTGAAAGGCGCAAATCCAAACGACGTTGTGTAATATTTGCTAGCAGAGCAGAACACAAGCATGCGATAGCAGCATCACTCCATTCTGAGCCGCACGAAGTTGAGGATGCACACGTGATAGTGATATTCATTATTTATGGGATATATGCGTTGTGGCAGCGTGTGCTTGTTGTAAAACCAGGCAGTTGACAATGCGCTTCGAGTAGGAGTGCGGAAAAGTGTTAGATTTCCGCTTCCAAGCTGACAACCAACCAGCTGCGGCTGTCGGTGCAGCCAGTCGGGGCGGCCTTCTCGCCCATGGCTCGGAGGACGTCCATCTTCACCGTAGTTTCGTCTTTGAGGTTTCAAGAGACAATCTTGCCAATCCGACTGACTCAACAAGCCCGTGAGTGTGTATCACACAGCGTGAAAACGGTCTGCAACTCACCAAAACTCCATACGCCCATATACCCGCTCTCAAGTTAGAGTAGCATTGAAATTAGGTCATCTGTTCCGTATTCACGAATATATGCGGCTTCAACCCTGCATCGTTCTCGGGACGTAGCACGTATTGCATAACAAAAATGCGCGTCCGATGGGTTCTGGAGGACGCGACCACCGACGACCAAGCTACTGAAACGCGAAAGACATAGTTTCCAAGATCAGCGCGAAAGACTCAGAGCGGATACTGGTATCACGCAAAATAGAGGACGAGCAAATGAAGAGACACGACGGGCATGGCGGCGGGATACGACTCGCAATATTAATGAACTTGCAGAGGTCGGCGGAGTGTTCAAGCACGCAGCTGACATAAGCACTGATGGCGGCCCGACGCCTTCCATATTCGGACGCTCCCGACTGACGGCATATAACCAGCACGGTTTCTTCTTTCGCACCTCTAATCTAACGTCGTCTTCCTACGTGACGATATCTCCAGGACTCAAGCTTCGAGTTTCTCTAGCTTTCGAATGCGAGGAAACGTCGCTCTCTTTCGGGACAGGTGCACGCCGAGGTGGACGCTTAAACGCAGGACCGGTCTACGATGTCCGCGCCCCTCACGTCATGCACACAACACGGCACCGATACTCAAATGTCATAGCACCATTCACAACCGTCTAAACACTCCCACACACGCAACATAGTTGTACAATCCATGCTTCTATATTTCATTAAAAAATACACCGGAGAATACAATGCGTTACACCATTTTTACTTTCTCTTTAGTTTTGTCCACCCGACAAACGGCGCACGGCGCTGTTCCTGCCCGCTTCTACCGGCGAACTAGGAGCGCCGACCCTCTACCGCATGCGCAGCGTTTAGAGGTGGCCGTCAGCCTTGGCCGCGAACGCCAGGAGGTCGACGACACGCTTGGAGTAGCCCCACTCGTTGTCGTACCAGGCGATCAGCTTGACGAAGTTGGGCGAGAGCTGGATGCCCGCGTCCGCGTCGAAGATCGACGAGTTGTCGTTGCCGGTGAAGTCGGTGGAGACAACCTTCTCGTCGGTGTAGCCGAGGACACCCTTCATGGTGGTCTCGGACGCCTTCTTGACGGCAGCCTTGATCTCCTCGTATGTGGCGCCCTTCTCGAGGCGGACGACGAGGTCGACGACGGAGACATCGATGGTGGGGACACGGAAGGCAAGACCACTGCAGGGTATATGTGCGTTAGCCGACGCGTATAGCGCGCGGAAACAAAGCGACTTACGTGAGCTTGCCGTTGAGGGTGGGGATGACCTTTCCGACGGCCTTGGCGGCACCGGTGGACGAGGGGATGATGTTGTTGCCGACGGCACGACCTCCACGCCAGTCCTTCTTCGAGGGACCGTCAACGGTCTTCTGGGTGGCGGTGGTGGAGTGGACGGTGGTCATGAGACCCTCAGCAATGCCGAAGTTGTCGTTGATAACCTTGGCGAGGGGCGCGAGGCAGTTGGTGGTGCACGACGCGTTGGAGATGACGGTGTACTTGGGGTCGTACTTGTCGAGGTTGACACCGACGACGAACATCGGCGCGTCAGCAGAGGGCGCGGAGATGATGACCTTCTTGGCACCACCCTTCAAGTGGAGGCCGGCCCTAGCGGAAGAAGCGAGGTGAGAAGCTGTTGGATGGGAACGGGTGACGTCATGCTCACTTCTCAACGGTGGTGAAGACACCAGTGGACTCGACGATGTAGGCAGCGCCGACCGATCCCCAGGGGATGGAAGCGGGCTCCTTCTCGGCGAAGACGGAGATCTGGTGACCCTCAACGACAAGCTTGCCGTTCTTGGCCTCGACGTGGCCCTTGAAGCGGCCGTGGACGGAGTCGAACTTGAACATGTAGACCTGTGCGGGCAAAGTGGTCAGATTGTTGTCTCGGCGCATCGGCGCGAGGAGATAAAGCGTACCATGTAGTCAAGATCGATGAAGGGGCTGGAGAAGAGCAAGAGATAAGGCGGTTAGATCGCATGTAGAAGCAACCATTAGCGTATATACGCACTCGTTGACGGCGACGACCTCGACGTCGGGGTTCAGGAGTGCATTACGGAGCACGATACGGCCGATACGACCTGTAGAGCGACTCTGTGAGCACGCCGTGAGCTGAAAAACGTGTCGTTAGGACTCACCGAAACTAGATAATAGACGAGTCGTCGAGATTAGCCCTAGCCCTTGATTACGCTACACCTTTCGCTACGTACCCGTTGATGCCGACCTTTACCTGTGAGCCAAAGAGCGATCAGCCAGCTGCAGCGAACATCAAGCAGCAAATATACGTACAGCCATTGAAATCTAGTGTGAGGAGGAGGAGGTTGTTGTGGTGGTAAGGGGATGAGAAGCGTTGGGGAGAGACGAGCAGGCGAGAGAGGGGGTTTTTATCTGAAGTCATCGATATCGGAGATCCGCATTTGCGCCTGGTGAAATCATCTGCGAAGGAACCAATCTGGGACGGAGGCGATGGCCAGAACGGGTTTGGACGAGCCGCCCTGCGCCTGCCAGAAAAAAACATTAATAAAAAGCAGAAAAAGAAAGGCGGGCGGTGACGTCTTTTGCAGGTGCTGGCGCGTGTCTGGGCTCCGGGCCTGGATGCCGGGACGCGTCGGCCAATCAGAGCCCCTGAGCGCCCTGCCAGAGACTCCCAGGACCTCCTCCCCCGCCACCCCTCGCAGACTCCCGCAGAGGGCGAGGGCAGCCCAGTCGCCGGTAGCCCCCCGCCAGCCGCCCCCAAGTGCCGTCATCGCCAGCCGCCGCTCGCTCGAGAGCCTGCTTTTCTCTGAAAAATACGCGCTTCGTTCAAACTTCAAACGCTCTTTTCCTCTTCTCTTTTCCCATTACACCCCCTGCCGACGTGCCAGAACGAGTTCCTCGTCGCCGGCCTCTCTCAGCGCAAACGTGCTCGAGGCGGTGCACCGTTCTACATGTTTCTAACTACAGTACATAGACTGCTATAGAGTCACGACTGCAATGATGCGTGTACCGCGCCGATCAGCCTGACCCCCCACCGAACATTCTCGCACTCGCCGCCTCTGCAGCACACACCCATGAGCACAGCTCGCAGCAACAGGTTTCACCGGCCACGGCGAGAGGACTGCAGCGGTCGCGTCCATGACCAATCACAGGCGTCCCACCCATCCATGGCGCAAAGATACCGCGCCGCTTGCTCATCCCGCTTGCAGCAAAGCTTAAGGCATATCGGCCGACTGGGCTTTCCTGCCAACTACCGCGGCGTCGCTGATGCAGCACATTGATCGCTCCGCTGCCAATGATTAAGGACGCTTCAGCCTGAACGGACGCTCGAACTGCCTCTCCTCACTAACTCGAACGCACACTCGTCCCCGCGTGCATCCTCCATTTCTCCGTACTCGCCGTGCGTGGTCATCCTCTGTGCCTGAAGGTTGCACACGATAATTGATACGGCGCAAGACTCTCGCACCGCGCATAAACGCCCCAGCTTCTGGTGTTCTACGTTTCTGCGTTCTTTGATCGCGAACGCGTCGGGTGTCCGGGACGGGACGAGTGGGAAGAGACCTAGCGAGGGCGGTCCTGACTCTGGCTATTAAAACGTGCGTTGCGTCCGTATCTGATGTGGCGTCCCACTCTCACTAAAGTCTCCCCATCGATGGACCGGGATGCGCGCAGATGGTAATAAACACTTCGGCCGCGATGTCCACACTCACACTATGTATACTCCAGAAATTAGATCAGTGCGCCGCGACTGTGCTGTAAATACGAGAAACTGGTTGCGCGGACCTTGCGTGGCCATTGTGCAACTCCTCTCGAGCCGCGACTGCCTTCATCTCCGCCGTGCAGAAGCTGCGTGCGGTTGTTCCTGCTATTCTTACTCTGACTCCTACATGTCTCTTGCGTACGCACGCCGCATCCCCAGTGGCAACCCAGGACATGGAACAATGAACAATAACGCCCCACCATCGTTTGCCCCTCTCATTGTGCAGGCTCGTCCCCAAGGATACCGCACCCCACCCTGATCACAATGGACTGGATCTATACGAGCGTGCGCAGCGACGACAACTTCATTCAGCTATCTGCTGCCTAGATACACCAATGCACAACGCGAGATACAGAAAGAGAGAGTGGATAATAAGGGCAATAGGGATAGTGCTACAGTTATACCGAGAATACACTATGTACGACACCAAATACAGACAATGACAATGACGTGACCTACATACGACATACAGATGCGTGAACGTCGGGACGCGATGTCGTGATCGTAAGAGTGGGAGAACGGGACAATGGGATGGCACGATGGTGGGGAAAGCACTAGTGCTAGAGGGGATGAGTAGATATGGATTGGACGGCGACGGGGGATGGGTAGATGTGGATGTGGAGGCGGTGTAAATCAGAAGAAATCCCCATGAAGCTGCATGGTGCCATGAGAGCGAGGAACGATAAGCCAAGAGCAGAGTACTGGCACCAAGAGCAGGCAAGAGGAAAGTCCGAGCGGATGCGGACAGCAGCGGCAGATACCCACGATCGATCGGAGCATGCACGTCGTCTCCCTCCATCGCGCACACGCCAAGTCAGGACTCAGTACCAGTAGTACAGGCAGGCTCACGACAGCAGATGCCGCGGACGGACCAGCCCACACACGCGCTTAGTGATCGCGATCCACCGCCGTCGCGCTCGAGTTCGTGCGTGTCACCGGATTCGCGCCTTCTTCCTCTTCTTCGTCGTATTCGCCCTCTTCCCGCTCCTCGCCATCGCGATCGTGATCGGGGTATGACGACGCAGAGCTCACGCTCACGTGCGACGCGTGCGACTTGCCCGACCTGAACGACGGCGCGGGCTTGGCGGCGTACGGCGGGACGGCTTCCTCGGGCTCGCGCACCACGTAGCCTGTCGAAAATTATAATACACACGCGTCAGAGAGCGACTGAGCAAAGAAAACATGGGGAGACGCACCTTGGTTCGCAGCAAACTTCTCGCCCTGGCGACCGAAGCCCATGCCCGACTTCTGGCTGGCGGAGCGGAACGCGCCCACCGCGCCCTTCTCGTCGCTGTAGCCGTACCCATACGCGCCGCCCTTCCCACTGCCCGAAAACACGTTCGGCGGCGCCGCGAACGCCGACGGGTCCAGCGCCACGCCCCGCACGCCGCGCTCCACCACCGGCAGCACGTCCCGCTCGCTGTCGCGCCACTCGCGCACGTCGCGCCGCGCCTTCGCCTTCTCGCGGAAGACGAGCCCGAGCGCGATGTTGAGGCAGCCGACGCTGAAGAGCAGGAACGCGGCGACGAGCGTGAACTCGTGCACGTGGTGGCTGAGGACGGCCGCGCCGAGCAGGCACTGGATGACCCCGAGCGCGCCGAGCCCGAAGTCGGGGCCGAGCACGGGGAAGAAGCGGGCGAAGAAGCGGTCGGCGAAGGGCAGGGAGACCTCGGAGAGGACGAGGATGAGGCATTGGACGATGATCAGCAGCCAGTTGAGCACGGCCCAGAACGCGCCGGCGGGCTGGTTGGGCACGGTGCTGTCACTGGAAATGCGAGGCGCGGTTAGACGGGCGGTGATGAAGAGAAAGACAATACATACTCGATGTAGTCGTCGTCGGAGACGGGGGAGGCGCTGACGTTGAAGTTGCCCGTGTCGGCAGGGTCAGACTTGCCTGCAGCGATGAAGGCGTTGACGGCACGGATGTCCTGGACCATGCTCACGATGCTGCTGGAGAAGAGCAGGAGCAGCGAGATGATGCTCAGCACGCGGACGGCGTTCAAGAAAATAAAGAGATCTGCGAGGGGAGCAGACGTCGTCAGTCGTCATTGCTGAGGCCACACGAAACAACGAACGAGCACGTACATCCACGGGCGTTGACCATGATGAATCTTCCGCGGGTACACGAGGTATAGGAAGGTGCAGGTATAATGTTATGGCACTAAGCACTGAGTAGTCAGTGTAACGGTGGGGTCGCAAGAGATTAGCTGGGTGCCAGCACCGGAAGGGGCAAAGTTATTAGCAAGTGAGCGAGTGGAAGTTTGAGAAGAGAAAGAGAAAGAGCGTCGAGCCCGAAGGAGCCTCGAGGAAACCGCAGGGGTGTGGTGAGTGTGAATAACGTGCCGGTGGCCACAGACAGGGATTATGTACGGGGACAGGCGAGGCTGTGATGAATGTGCATGATGGATGGCCATTGTCGACGGACAAAAGCCTGTCGTGAATGGGAACAAGAGTCGCCGCGTAGGACAATGAGAGACTTGGAGGAGGACAACGTCCGTGGCAGGTTCTCACGCGAGATAGACGCCTGCCAGTCAATGAGTGACAAACACGCGTAAATAATCAGCGCAGGCGCTTGACTTTATTCGTGAACCTGCTAACTCTCTGAATCTAATGAATCTACAGCTTCAAGAAACAGGAGTACAGGGAATGCAATGTTATTCATTAAGGGTAGAGAACGCGTTGAAGCGACAGGGTGAATGCGATAACTCAAATTCGAGAGCGAAAAATAAATATACACGATGAGCACTCCCCGAGATTTGTGTCGCAGTCACCAAGGGAGAGTGACGCTGAGGTCAAGTACATATTCGCGAGGGTTGTCGAGGCTTTTCTTCCGAAGCCGTTGAACAAAGATGCTGTGAAGATCAAAGCGAGTATCAACCGTCTTCAGGTCACGCCTTACCGACCACCTGTCCCATCCATCCCATTTTTCTTCCTCCTGGTCGGACTTTTGCTTCTGCACCGGGAGATTCGCGCGCTCTTCACTTCGCGATTGAGAGCATACGAGAGCTGTCCATGGTTCAGGCCGCGGGTGAGGTCAATCACGACTGTGTACGGAGTGTAGCCGGGCCACTAGACAGATGAGACGCCTCGATCAGCTTCAGCTATACATACATAAGTGCAAGCTGACTTACCAGCAGAGTGACGCGAATCTCATCAATCTCAAATGTAGCTCGGCATAACTGTCCGTATCCCAGGAATGTTTGGTGCCTTGAACCTCTTCGCTTGACATAGCGATCCGCCCAGCTCTGGTCGGAGCGTGGCCACTTCCAATAGCCTAACCACACAGGTTCCTGGTCGCCGGGAAACAGTGAATGGACAAAGTAGCGCTGTGGCATTCTTGTATTTTCGCCGTCAATAGATTGAAGGTTGTCGGCGATAAGAATCAGTTGTACGCTCGCATAAAGTAGAGAAGACGACACACTCGACTTTGCGACCTAGGCATGTAGGTGGGCTGTAATAGATACATGCCCTGTGCCAGAAGTTCTGGTCGTCATCGGGCAGAAGGATACGAGGCAAGCGGACATATGGGTCAGCATCGAACCTGGAGGTGGCCTTAGACATTTGTGATGGTTAGAGTGGGGAACACTGGCTGCAGAAAGGCTGAGGTACGAGAGTAAGGGCAACATTGTCAATGGATAAATCCCCATATATATATACATAGGGTGGGAGGGATGCCAGTTCCAAATTGATGGGGGCGATGGGTGGCCCTGTATCCATTCAAGAAGCGAGGCCAAATGTGGCCGACAAGCTCCCTCGTTGAAGGCCTTTGAAGGCATACGCGATGGTCAAAGCCACCTTAGATAGACATCGTAGCCATAATGCTCGCAAGTCTGTTTTGTGGCCGCAAGCAACAGGTTGAGTGGATCAAAAGTTGGGAAAGAACAGACACTCACGTAAATGGAGAATCGCAGGAAGTCTTGCGCACTTTTATCTAATAACTTCCGTCTCATTGGGCCAGTGTGAAGAAAGGCGTTCGGACTCAGCGCAGGACGTAGCAGATCAAAGGGATTTTGGCTAGTGATGAGTCTTTCCGGGCTATGGCCTAGTGTGTGCTGCCTTTGCACGTCCAAGATCAGTACATAACTACCTTTCGAGAGTATTCATAATTTAGTGCTCACTGTTGGTTGTTCCATTCGCGTTACAGAATGTAAGTAGTGTTTCGATGTGCTTACCTCCGTTTGCTCCACAACAAAAATGCACCTATTGCTCTGCTATACTTACATCTACCTCTCCCACAACATTTGGTCCGATGACATACACTAGCGGACCGTTCTGTATGACTCTCATTGAGAGAATAACACGCGTCGCAACTGTGATTCTGAACGACTGAAAGGCTGCTCTGGTTCCCGATTCAAATTGTGCGCAATTTCCAAGTCAGTTGGCAATGAAGATAAATAGAGACTAACATGTGTGCGAATACGTTCAAGTCAGCGATGAGGCCTAGAAATATCCACCACGAGCGATAAATCTCGACGATGAACGTTGTGCGAAGAGACTCCAAGAGAGGCGCCGTTTCTACCTTCCGAGCCGATGGTCGGGAGGCTCCGAATGTGGAAGGCGTCGGCCCCACCAGTGACCGCTTATGTCAGCAGGCTTAGTTCGTAGTGTGACTTGACAGTTCACTGTTCTACTAACCACTTGCTAACCACTGCAGACCCATCGAACGCGCACCTCTGTTATCTACATGGGCAACTCCATTACACAACGTGTAGTGCGTTGCATTAAATCAACAGCTATATCGCGTGCATACACGCACAGGAAAGAGTATCAATCCGCCTCAGCGCTAGCTTAGATCGAAGGACAGAGATTGGACAGAGAGGACGTTTCGGTGAGTAGTGATCATTGTCCATATTGTGGATTCTAAGCTAACATAGGCTTTTTGTAAGCCGTATTGACCTCGCCATTTTTCTGGCACTCGAAATTGGTGGTCTTCGTGCTTGATCAGTGTGTATATGCTGGTCATCTTACTGCGAGCTGAGTTTCATATCTCCCTCACAACCATTGACTGCAGTGTATGCTACACCTATATGCACTGATTCTTTTCGTTGTGTGTTTAGTCATTTCATCGCTTGATCGTTCTGCATCTGTGCGTTCGACCCCATGGCGCGAAGAAACACCAACTAAATCAGGTGTCTATTTCGCTCAAAAAGAACGTTCCACCGTATCATGAGAATCAAATTGTGCTCCGTACATCATCAAATGCATCGATATTTCTGCCGCTATTTTATGGTCAGTCCATGATCTCGTTTTTTAGCCTCTGCTTCTCCTTACGCTTTCCCCCTGTTCTATCGTAGAGCCGAGGACGCTTTGTAAAAGTGGTGTTGACGCCAGCGCGGCCGCTTACCGTTCTTCTGTGTTCGTTGTCTGCCAAGGTTCGACAAGCGAAGACACGCCGAACGATGTGAGGCCGGATGCCGGGTGGACATTCCCAACGCGTTGTGCATAATCAACTCTCAATATTCTGGCACATTCAATAATGCTGATAATCTTGTGACATCCGCCACTCAGGTCAATCTTCGAGACTGACGCGACGTCTGCGCTGTCACGGATGCCGATGGATATGTTTGCGTCTCGCTTGACAAACTTGTATCCAGCGGCGTCCTTGCCTCCCGTCTTCTCAGTGTCGATATCTCCGTCTTCAACTTCACCGCGCGGTCCGTGAGGAACGCGTCCCTACTGCGAAGAGATAAACCCGTCGGTAAGAAGGCTTCCGAGACCACGATGAAAACGGTCCTTTAGTGCACGGACGAGAAGAGAGCCCCGATTCCCTCCACAGACAATGATCACTCGACTCAGACGTAGGCACCTTGCTCTCGCCTAGTTTTCTACTTGAAGCGCATCGTTGATTTCCCGAGAGTCGAGGAGGACAGAAACATTGCGGCCCCCTGCTGGTTGGTTCCTAGGACAGACATTCTCTACCAACATGAATGTACATATACTCGACTTTTCATTTTTCGACCTCGACAGATGATGTGTTGCTTGCTGCATCTATGTACAGGGCTATACATTACTTGGGCGCGTAGACTGGCGCCTTAGAAATATCGTCTATTCGTGCGTTGACATTCAGCACGCGTCCGTCCATCGAACCTTAACATAACATGTCACTGATATCCGATAGATGCCTGAGGGCTTTCACACGTTGCTTTCGACGACCTCCCTCATCCAACCCCTCGCGGCCGTCGGCTAGCCTGCCATGTCCGCAGACCCGCCGCGGCGCCCGAAAGCGTCGTTGTCGTACGTACTACCCAGTGACGAACTTGATTCTGACTGACCTATCTTTTTCAAGACGTGATCTTCTAGAAGGAACGGTCTCTTTCGATGTTACAGGTACGCCTCCATCTGAGCCTTGCGATCCTAGACGTTTGCTTATTTTGTGGCAGTTATCAGTGCTACCGACCTTCCCAAAGTGGGCCAGGTTGATTGGAACGATGAATTTTGCGTGAAGCTTCGAGTTGACGGGAAGATAATGCGCACGACCAAGGCCATACGGTCGCATAAGCCGCAATGGAACAAATCCTTCACGCTGTAAGGGTTCGCATACTGTGATCTGGACAATACTGATGACGTCGTCATCGATTCTTTAGCAGGTCGACCGTCAAACAGCCGCATATAGTCTTTGAGGTGTATGACAAGTGTCGATTTGGTCCGGATGAATTAGTCGGGAGGGTCTCGTATGTTGTAGCGATTGCTCAGAACGGTACGCCGTAGTCATCCTATTCCGACTCTTAATCTAAACAAGTTTTCAGAGGCGTCAAAGACGTTTGAGGAGGACATTGTGTCCGCGACGAAGAAGGGTTCGACTGTCGGCAGGTTGAAGTTCACTGTGACGACGAAGACGAGTGTAAATCCGATCGAAGAAGCTCAAGCTGTGGTCGTGGGCCTGAAGACACCGGGCGTTATGCAGAAAGTGGTCGATGCTGTAGAGAGTGGCAGTAATGCCGTGGATACCGTAAACGAGGTCTCAGACCAGCTGCAGGCGATCGAGACGATAGTGTCGCCTCTCGTCAAGAACTTGGAGATATTCGCTAAATTCGTAACCGAGTTTTCAAAGGTGAGCCAATGCGACTGTCATGGCTGCAGAGAAATAAGTGTACTTTCATAGGTTCATCCATATGCCCAGGCCGCCTGTGGGATCGTTTCTTTAGCGTACAAGGTATGACCATCCTTCTACACCTCGTATGACGCCGTGCAATCCTTTCCTCGCAGGTGTACGTTCGTCAGCAGCGGATGGATGACAGTGTCAAAGAGCTCTTCAACGCAATGAGCACGCTATACGAGCGGATCACGAACTTTCGAAAGCGTGTGGGTTCCTCAGGATCGGAGACTCTGGATGTCAGCGGAGATGTACTCCTGCGCGTGGTCAAACAGACGGTAGAGTGTTCGTATTTCATTCAAGATTATTGTATGCCTTCCTTCAGTACGTCCCATGTGACTTAGACACAGACTTCAAACACTCATACTCTTCCTTTCTATCGCAGTCAAGCGATTGGCCAAGAATATTATCAAGAGTCCAGACGACAAGATCGCTGATTACACGAAGGCGTTCAAGGACATGGAGAAGGAGTTTGAGACAAACGTATTCGAGGGAACATACATAGTTACCACCGTCATCCTGGATGAAGTGAAGGACCTACGTAGTGATATCAAGGATATGAGTAAGTTTTAATCAGATAGTCGATATGCAACATGCTGCTTACATACCCTTGTTTCAGACGTTGATCTTGTGCTCAAAGGGCTTGAAATCGTACGTGGCGCGTCGCTTTTCGTGTCTTCAGAGAGCGACAAGCAATGTCTCCCCGGAACACGAACCGATGTTCTGTCGGTGATTATAGACTGGGCCAATGGTGTCCTACCGGGCAGTGAATCTCAGCGCATCCTCTTCCTCACCGGTCTCGCAGGTAGCGGAAAGTCCGCGATTGCGCACACAATTGCGAGTCGCTTCAAGGTCATTGGGCGCCTTGGCTCGTCTTTTGCTTTCTCCCGCCAGGTTCAGTCGCGTCGTATCGAACAGTTATTTCCACACATAGTGCGGACGGTCGCCGACCTGGATAGCGCAGTGATGAAGGCACTCGCAGAGGTCATCTCGCGCAACACGGAGTTGCTTGCAGTCACCGATATCCGAGTACAATTCAAGGAGCTATTGGTGGAGGTACTCAAGAAGCTGAGAATTATAGGACCAATCGTTATCGTCATCGACGCCATCGACGAAGCCAGTGACGGCACATATCAGGGGGCGAAACAGCTTGATGATCTCATCAGTGTCATCACAGATTTTGCCTCTGAACTTCCACCCAGCATCCGCATCGTCATTACGTCTCGCCCCGAGGCTGCTATTCTGGACGGCATCAAAGGCTGCCGTGAGGTGGCCCACAAGGATCTGAACAGGTTTCCTGCCACCAGCGATGTACTTATGTATGTTCAGGACCGTCTACTGAAGCGACCGGGGAAATTGCTAGTTGGTATACGCGAGGAATGGTGTCCCCAGATAGCGGAGATGAGTCAGGGGTTGTTCTATTGGGCAGCCGTGGCCTGCAACGACATAGTACAACACACACTTCCGGAGAGGGCATATGATCGGATCATCAGCTCGGGGAGAAACGTACAGAAAACAGGGTTGCTCGATAGCCTACATATGGAAATCCTGAAGGACCATTTCGGCGACTCCGACTCCTCCGCTGACTTCGTATCAGTAATATCCTTCATTCTAGCCCTGCAGGAGCCAATGCCGGTGAGCATCCTGCGCAAGCTGTGGGAAATTGCGGGTCGCAATCTTGTTGTCCTGGATTCTGTCCTGAGCCGATTACGCTCGCTTTTGGATGGCGTGGACGACACGACGAAGAACATACAGCCATCACATACCTCGTTGCGCGATTTTGTAATGGACAAAACCCGTAGCGGCGATGGGTTCTTTGCCGATATAGCCACCGCGCACGAGAATCTCGCCCTAGCCTGTCTGAAGGTCATGGCCGAACAGCTGTCGTTCAACATGTGCAAGATCGAGACATCGTACAAGCTGAACAAGAACGTGCAAGATCTCGATGATCGTATCAGCCAGTACATCCATGCAGAGTGCTTGTATGCATGCCAGCATTGGGCGGACCATCTCCAGCACACCCAGGGGGTGCTGGAGGACCCAGGATTTCAAGACGGGCTCGGCGTCGTTTTGACGCAGAAGCTTCTATTTTGGCTCGAGGTATTAAGTGTCCTCGGGAAGATGTCCATTGCGCTGCCATCAATGTCTGTGTTGACCGCTCATCTCACGGTATGTGCGCCTGTTCATTTTGACGCACTATATACTAATCAATCCCTCACATTCAGAAAACCAACATAGACTGGGTGATCGAAGACATTTCCGTGCAAAGTCTTGCACAAGATGCATATGATTTCATTCAGCTATGTGCCCCCGTCGCCTCACTTTCTGCTCCTCATATATACCTCTCAGCACTATCATTTGTGCCACCCACATCCACTGTCTTCCGGCTGTATCGCCCTCACTTTCCTCATGGTCTGAAGGTGATTGACACTGCATCGATCCTCAGGACTACGAGCGCCGTGAGAAATACAATACACTGCCCAGGGGTGACTCGTATCGCCGTTTCGCCAGATGGCTCGCTGATTGCTGCGTCTACTACGTATGATATTATCATGTTCAACTTCCACACTGGTGAACGTGTCAGCGATATGTTGCGTATGCACGAGGATAGCATCTATGACTTGCAGTTCTCGGCAGACAGCACCCGGCTCGCATCCTGTTATAATGACACGACGATCAGGCTATGGGATGTGAGGACCGGAAAGGCGGCGGGAGAACCTCTGAGGGGACACATGTACAAAGTGTACTCGGTTGCATGGCACAGAGACGGGCAGCACCTCGTATCAGGCTCGTATGACGGCACAGTGCGGGCATGGGATGCTTCTGCGGGCACGCAGATCTGGTGCGTCGACGTCGGCAACCCGGTCTTGTCAGTCGCGTACTCGCCCGATGGTGCACTCGTTGCTGCTGGTAGAAGCCGTGATATCACGCTCTGGCGCAGCATCGATGGCAGCTCTGTGGGCGTGCTGTCAGGGCACACGGACGAGGTCAATTCAGTCGTGTTCTCACCTGATGGCAAGCGGCTCGCATCGGGCTCTGATGACAGCTCCGTTCGGTTGTGGGATGTGAGGACGAGGCGGCCCGTTGGTGAACCTCTCGAGGGACTTACAAGCTTGGTGCTGGCAGTCGCGTTCTCACCAGACGGCACTCGTCTGGCATCAGTCTCCTCAGATGACGAGACCCTGCGACTATGGGCCCTGGGTGCAACAGGGCCTATTTCTGGACGAGTCCTGGGAAACACCTATTCACGATCGGTGGTGTTCTCACCAGATGGAGCTCATGTCGTCACAGACTCAGATGACTCCATCACTGTCTGGGACACAAGCTGGTGTTCTACAGAGGGTACAGAGGACACTTCGACACATCACACGGACTGGGTGAGATGCCTCGCCTTCTCTCCATCGGGCTCGCAGATTGTCTCTGGATCTGATGACAAGACCGTCCGAATATGGGACTCAACGACCGGAAGCGCAATAGGACAGCCTCTCGCAGGACACCCTGGCTACGTCACTGCTGTTGCGATCTCACCAGATGGCGCCTTGATCGTCTCGGGATCTGGGCAGACACTCTATCTATGGGACATGGAAACGTCACAGCGCATCGGCGACCCTCTTGAAGGCCACAAAAGCACCATCGAAGCAATCTGCTTCTCCAGGGATGGCAAGCGAATCCTGTCATGTTCGCGCTCGGAGCTGCTTATCTGGGACGTGGATAGTCGTGCCTTGTGCGCTGATGGTGCATCCACGTGGGAAGATAGCTTCGAGCTGTTTACCGTTGGGCCGGACCAAAGATATATCGTAGGATACTGTGCCTTGAAAAAATACAACACCGGCCAAGTTCTCGTGTGGGACATCGTCTCACAGAAGCAGTGCTCCCCTCCGTGGACCGTAGAATTTTCGTGGTCGATCGCCGTATCGCCCAACGGCAGCCAAATAGTGCTGGGCCATCAAAGTGGCAAGGTGTCGATATGGGATGTGTATGGGAAGCAGCTACAGCAGTTTGAGGGGCATCAAGGCTTGGTCACAGCAGTGGCATTCTGCCCCGACGGTACCCACGTGGCGTCGGGTTCAGATGATGAGACCATCTGTGTCACCAATGTGGAGTCGGGGCAGATTCTGGGACACCCTATACGGTGCGGTGGCAGGGTACTCTCGATGGCTTTCACGGCAGATGGCACACGACTGGCATCGGGTCTGTACGAGGGACACGTTCGTATTTGGGATGTATCCCCACAAACCTTGGAATCAGGTACGGTTGCTTTCATTTTGATACTTGAGTGATCTCATCGTCGGTTGCATTGCAGGCTCTCCGAGATCCCTCATCTTCTCGCGCAATGCTGCTCATGCCATGCCGTCTCTCGATATGCTCTTCGGACAGAGCTACCCTCCTGACGGTGATATTTGGTCCTGCCTCAAAATGGACGACAACGGGTTCGTCGTTGCAACAGTTGACAATGAAGACCGGCTCCTCTTCTGGGTGCCTGCGCATTTGCGTAAGAGCCTTTTTCTTCCACGGAGATACATGTTGGTGCAGATGGGGTCAGTTGACTTGGATCTCGGGCAATTTGTTCACGGGACGGACTGGGCAAAATGCTATTCTGCTTCGTCGTCTGACTCTCGCTGATGGTCTGTGCATGATGTTCATCCCTCTACTCTCGTCAGTATTGTCTCTTAAACCAGCTGTACTAGTTGCAGGATGTTACCCACTGTATTTTATTGATCCTGTTGCAGCAAACAATGATTGAGACTCGGAGCACCAACATCAACTATGAGATAGAATGTATAATGTACACGAGAAACGAGACTGTACTGGTTACGTCAATGTATTATTTATGTGGTATGAAGAATACAGCACGTATAATTCTTGTATACAAGTCTTACGAAGTATAAGAAATCTATGGTCATCGCAGGTGGGGCACTATAGTCCAAGCAAGTTCCCTTGCCAAAGCGTTCTTCTATCGTTGGAGACCTCGCCCTTCCAAACCTGTCTACTTGTGCCCGTATCTTCCAAATTTCTTCTATGCCACTGGGCTGTATGTCCGAGTCTATCCACGGCACGAAGGCACCCTCTTCTCATGCTGCAGAACTCAAGAGTTCATATTCCACCCGGTGAACATGAGCGTGTACAAGTTCCAAGTAGTCACAGCAAACCTCAATTATGCGAATTGCTGAGTGCGCGAGAGACAAATGATACTGTCCTTAATCAATGCAACGTAGACGCGGTCCATCTGTGTAATCGAGGGAGGCAGGTACTCTTCACGAGGATCAACAACGATGTTCTCAATTTTGCGGCTGCGAGGGTCACATGCCAAGTATACGACCTGCGACAGCACTGCCGCTTGTAGCTCGACGACTGACTCGGTTAGAGTGAAACCTGAGCACAATAGCTGGTCACTAGTGGCATGTCTCAGTCGAGCAACGCAGGGTGACGCATATCATAAATGACAGACGTACGTCTCGTTCGTGAAGGCCGCGGCTCGCTGGTCGGTCTTGATTCTTGAAATGGGCCTGACATGGTGCAGATCAGATTAAGGCCTCAGGCGTCGTTGTTTCTGTCACAACGTCGCCCGCTTCCAGAGTTAGCGTCAAAACAAGAGGAGAGAGATGAGCGTGAAGGTGAAGATCGATCGGTGACGGCGAGCTCCTCCTTCGGCCGCGACCGAACGTCCAAATGTGGTCCTGCTTCTCCTTCGTGCCTGGCTATTTCTGGAGGCCATCGAGTGCAGACCGGTTCAAACGATCCCGTCCTCGGCCTTCCGTGCGATGCTGAAGGTGCAAACTGAAAAGGGTTCCGCGGCCACCAGAAATGAGCCCACCAGACCAGCAACGCCAAGAAAATTATAATGTTCTAGGAGCGGAGCACAAGAAGCCAGCCGCTGGGAGAGTATGTGTATATTGCGAACAGTTGCCTTTGAGCATGGGGTGGACATTCAGGATGAGGAGAGTTCAGTCGACGTCTCGCACAGCGGCACAGCTTTGATCATCGTTCCCGAAGGCATTATCGTCAGTTAATAGCTAGAAGCATTGTGAGTTGTTTTGCGCTCACCTCCTATCAATACTCCCTTGATTCACGCCAGCCACAGCGTATCGTCAAAACAGCAAGATACGGTCACACAAGCGTCTCAAGATATTCGGATGTAATACGGATCTAAACGGGCTGCTGGTGGTCTTTTTCAAGGTGTCGGATCTCTGCTCCTTTTGGTAAGGGATCGTCGTGGGAGGGGTCCAGATGGTGGTGTGGTCCTGCACTGCATGCACGATGCCGGAAATTGCAGGCGCACTGCGTCTTTCTGTCGATGTGAGGCATTCAATTCAATAAGAAAAGGAGATCAAAGAGAGAGTAATTTACGCACATCAGACCCACAATGAAGGCCCCGCGTCTCCGACCGCATCTACCATATCTCTGGACGAACCTACGCGGGGAGAACAGAGTACAACAATCGTGAACGCCCTAGCACACTGGCACCTAATTCCATCTTGTACGCTTCAAATCGCCAATACACTGATACCGTCATTGGAGGATGCCTGCTAAAGGTAGAATGTGAGCTAATGAATCGATATGCGCTCACGGTGACTTACCTCAGGCTGCACTCCACTTGCTCAGCACAACATGCAATTTACGTTTGAGCACATTCTGGAGACGTTCTGTCGCCATGCCGCTGGTTGCCAGAAACCAGGGCAAAACTGAGCAGTAACGTTAGTATCAGGGAGTCGCTGGAGAGGAAAATTCAAATTTGCTGCGACAGTCGTTGGTGTGTGACAAGCGGCACGAGCGTCGTGACTAACGCGCTTGTCACATCACTCCTCCATCCAGTGTCTTTCCTCTGTTCGACTGCTCCTCGATTGACATGGACCTCGCTCAATTGTCATTCGCTGCGATGTCTACTGACTATGATTACGCCTTTTCTCTCTGAATTTATCTACCATCGCCCTGATCCACTTTCTGCAATTCTATACCCAACTTGTCTCTCTTGGCGGCGCATCCAGCTCCTTTCCTGGGCAGCCACAGCACTGACCTCACATCTTGACACCACGTTCATCCCAATATCTTTCGACCATCTTTTTTTTACTGCGCCGTTAATGCACCGCGAACATTCGAAGAAGCGCTTTAGAAGCCTCAAGGAGGCTTTACTCACCGGCTGGGTAGGATCGAAGGGCGATCAGGTTGGATGGATTATCACGGTGCGTGTCCCACGATTTTATTTTCAGAATCCAACTAATGTCCGTATTTCAGACTATACGACCTGCATAGACAATGTTCCCGAACGTATTCCACGTCGCCTGCGTTCCCGCATCTATGTTCTCTCTGCGCACAGTAGCCTCGATCGTGCTCTGCATTCCATTCATCGTGGATGCTTGGCTCCAATCTCGCTCCGGTTGAGCGCGGTCTTGTTTATCCCAATTTGTGGGCTCTCATGACCTTGTCGCCCCCCACCAGGCTCCCAGCACGATCATCATCCATACTGACAAGCAGTACTCAATCGATGTTCGTCTCGCCAGTCGTCTCCGCCTCGCTGGAACACGTACGGGCTCATGACTGGCCGCATTCCTGTGCTTAAGCGATGGCATTGATCAGGCCGGCGTCGCTAGGTTGTGTCGCAGGGTTTGGTGAAGATTTCGATGGACGTTGATGCCGTGATAGTACGATCGTTGGGATTCTCGTGCTCTGGAAGGCGTCGATCTGTCACACACGCCAAGATTCCAGCTTCAAGTGCAAGCGATCTGAAACGGATCCATAGCCATGCGCTCTCTTCTCTATCGTACCCTTCGTCTCTCCTCCCGGCGATTAGACCTGGTATCGCGCACGCAACGATGGATCCATATCAATACACTTCCTACCCAAAGCGCCTCATCTCCCAACGCCTCTATGCCACTGCCTCTTGGTAGTAGATGTCGATGATTGTACGTACATCCGCCACTTGCTGCTTGAAGCTAATCGCTGATTGCGCTTTGACCTGCACCTGATAGTCAGCATCAACGGGCGTACAACGAAATGTGCAGTGCAGACAGGCAAAAGTGCTGTCTCACTGCGGGTCGTTCCCTATTTTGGTGAGCATCGAAATGTTGTCTTGGAGTCTATGCGTGCTCACAATGCCCTACGCAGATTTTACTAGCTGAATTGTATTCCGAGATGCACCTGACCTTGAGGTCGACCTTGGCGCGGTCGGGGAATGTGTATACGCGACTCGACCGGCTTCTACTGCCCCGTTATTAATTCGGACAACTTGGTACGCTATATGCAACCTCTAGCCGAGTAGCGGAGCGTGTGAACTGACATATTTACATACATACAGGCCTGCGTGTTCAAGCTCGACTTCGTTCACGGCCACTTCAAGCGTCGAAGCTAAGAGCGACTGGTGCACGCTTGCCGTCGGGGGCGACAAAATTGCTGTCTTTGCCAGACGGCGCCCGCCACCGTCTCCTAGTGCCACCGGGGACAGCATGGTCGGGTCCAACGGTGTCTTCACCCCCGTCAAGAAGTCATCTCTCATGTCGCTGTCTAATCATCGCGCTCTTCTTCGCGCGCAGATCTCTACTCATGCTCTGATGTCACTTGTTGGCGTCAACCTCGACATGTATACCGTAGTCTCTCGTGTCATGCGTGCCGTGCGCTATGGACTTCCTCGCGCCTCAAAGTGATATCCCCGGGTCTCAGGAACACTGTGCGCTCCACTACCACCATCTAGAACTGAGCACTCAAGAAGCTCTATCGTTGGCAACAGCACCGTACTCTCGCACACTGGCGCCGCCAAGGCGATTACCAAGGTCATCCTCGGCAAGTTCACGTACGTTCCTTTTCCTCTCTTGGTCATTCAATATATGACAGATATGTGTTGTCGTTGACAGTGGGTTTACCTCTTGTGTTCTCACCGCCACCGCTCTCTTATCCGCCCCACCTCTCGAGGTCAAGGCCACCGTCAAGCAGGCACCCGAAAGGTACATCGACGAGTCGCCCTCGGTTGAATTGATCGGCAACGACATCTCGACGCGGGTACAGCATCCAGCTCTCGCCGACGTTCGTGGAGTCCATCCCCTGGTACAAGGCCGAAGTCCGTCATCGACCTCTGTGCGTTCGCTGCCATGGCTGACGGCCACATCCGATCTCTACGTGTTGGTGTAGAAGAACTAGGGGTGCTCTTAATTCGCCGATAGACTGTGCTGAGTGGAAAGGAATAACGCCACACGCCGCACGTTGGGTGGGAAAAGCGAAAACGTTGGTCAAATCAATTATATTTCTGCGTATTGTGTACTGTCTATGTGTTGCTACTATAACTATCGTATTACTTCTTCGCGTCCAGAATCTACGTTGCAAAGTCCCTGACATTGGAGATTTGCAGAGCTGATGGCGTTCGTCTCACCAGAGTCGCCATTAAGGAGAACTAAACCTCCCGTCGTACGCCTGACATTGACTATACTTAGTTGATAGGACCGTTGACCGCATGTCGTCGAGGTTTGCGTGAGACTGCGACTGCGACTGCGTCCTGGATCATGTACGTGTACTGGATAAGCACTGCTTGTGCTCAGAACCAGGCTGTCAGTCCGCTAGGGGTCTGATGATACTAGTCCATATATCTTGACTTACGCCTGTGTTGGCGCGTCATTGCATGGACTTCAATCCTGTGATAGGGCCACAGTGCCACTTTCGCAGAGTCCCCTTCCGTCTGGCGTCGCCTGTTCAGTTGCTAGGCTGGGGACGGTTCTATATTGCGCATGCGTGCAATACTGCACAGGACAGGCGCGTGTAATACGTCACAAACAAAGATTTGTGGAGTAGTATTCGTTCCCACCATAGACGTCAATCATACAGAGATTACGCCAATACAGGTGCACACTACGAGCAAGGAGACTGAAGCCATGTAATCTTCTGCGCATATCCACTGGAGCAACGGGCGTCGATATGAGGCTGTCAGTGTAGTGCGTATTCGGAGAACCTGTCCTTTCCGCGGTGCTTGACGAGGAGTTGAGCAGAGGATGATACGAACGTCGCCCTATAGTGGGAAACGCACGCCCTGGCGTACGTAGTTGATACGGGGTCGACGGCGGAGGAGTCGAAGAGAGCACTGCACCAAAGGATAGACTAAGGGATGGGGAGCTCATCGCAATATGTATATGCAGTCATGAGGCGGTGGGAATGCCGAACAACGCAGAAATGAACGATGATGAGGCACCGTCAAGAAAGCTAGGTGGTAGGTTGGCATCCTGGAGGAAGCATTCATGGTCAGGTTCCCAGACTTCGCGAATCGCGGTGAGACAACGTTGACGAACGGTCTAGTTAATGGCAGAGTCGAACTGTGATTATTGTGCAATTCAGCGTCGAAAGAATCGCGCCTCCATGGATACGGATGTCACTTACAAAGGCGTGTCCGCCGACAAAATCCAAATTCCGCCAGTAACCATTCATCTGAACAGCACGCTCTGCTAGTTAGAAGCAGAGAGGCTATCGCCTACATGATGGTCAGTCGTCTTCTTTTGCGAGGTCGTGAATCCACGAAGTACTTACACATCAAACGTCCGCAAGCTGCGCTTTGACAACGACGTTCCTGGTCTTGCGACGCCTGTATACACTGCGCCTCAAAGTAATCCAACACACTGATTTTCCGGTGAGCCGATGTTCCCGACCCAAATATCTCCCGAATTCTAGCAGGAGCTGCGAACCTGACATCAGTGATGAACGGCGCGCAGGTGTAGCAGGTGGTCCAGGGATGAACGTAGCCACGTAGACGATAGCCGTTGTTCGAAATGTGCGAGACCAGTGAACGCCGTAATTATAGTGAAGAGTGCGAAGCAGTGACCATATAGATTGCGGACGCGGTGGGAAGATTGATTTCCGAAGGAAGAGGACAGACCTTGGATGTCAATTGAGGCGTCAGGTGCAATAGGGAAAGGGGCCACCAGAGTCTTGAAACCCAAGCTGTATGTTTTCATGCACGGCGTTCTTTCGATTCTAACGCCACTTATCGACACTACTGGGCGTGTTTTGTGGCGGTCGTATGTGTAATGTACATCTGAGTCGATTTTACGACATCAACATCAGATACATCTAAACAACAGTCTCGGTGCATCGCAGCCTTGTGCTGCATACTAGACTGTAATTAGATGCAAAATCAGTCCGTTGAGGAACATGCACAATCAGAGGCCTCAGACTACGCACATTGAGTTCAGATTTACAGGGCACATCTCCGCCTCAGCCCAAGTGTCCACACGCGCGAAGTTTGTCCAAATAATCTCAAGGAGGCGTGCTATCGAGAGAACAAGACACAGCGTCGTGATTCAAAGTCGATGTATGGTGACAAAACAGTGGAAGTGTGACGAACGAGCGGTACGAGACTCAAGTATTTGTGGATATGAGATCCATGTATGAGAAAGGAGGTGTCGAACAAACCGACGAGGAATATCGAGGACGATGGTGAGCGTAGGTGGAGACAAACACGCGCTCGCCGCTTGGGCGAGCCGTCGGGAGCCATCCCAACGTGGAAGGCGTCGGCCCGCCTTCCGCTTACATCAGCAGGCAGCCGACCTTCTCTGCATACGGTCGCGCTCTTCTTCAGTCTCCGTCGCGTTTGTCGTCACTCCTGCCTTGGCTGTCGCCCTTCACGCGTCCTCGCTCGCGCCTGATGCCGAGTCCGTCGTGCCTAGGCCTATCACGGAACCCTCGCTTTGCCCTCGCTTCATGCTTGCTCTCCCTTGCTACTGATACTAGTATAAATGCCCGTGGTCTTTCCTGCCTTGGCTATCGTCTTCCACGCTACTCAACCGCGTGTGAGTTGGGGTTCCTCGTATTGAGGCCGATTGCGAATGCCTCCCCGTACATGCTCCCACTCTTGGCCAACGCGCGGGCACTGGACTTGAAATCCCTTCGGGCGCGGTGCACCTCCACACTAGTACAAGACACGGTCGATCCCTAAAACGATCTAAGAGCGACATTACGTCTGTACGTGCGCAGGAGAAGAGTATTTTGCCAACCCCGGCGCAGGATGCTGGGCGTGCAGAGTGTTGGTGAGTAGCAAACAGACGTTGGATCGTGAATTGCAGCTCATGTAGAACTCTCAAATATTTAGTAGGTTACACCTATTGCCCTACTATCTTTGTCAAATTCCTACTGTAACTCTGCGCCTACGTTTGACATGCCATTTGCCAAATCATCTGACAGGTGCACATCTTAGGACACAGACTGTTAACGATGCTCACATCCGTGAGCCAGTTCTTCACACTGGAGATAAAATTGCTTTGTATGCTCAATCAATATACTCCAACTTCGACTGCTCGACGCAGGAAACGACTTGCGCGTTATCTGGCTGCGAGAGAATTACCTTCCTCGACAAGAAACGCCCCAGGCTATCCACCAATACCGCATACATCGTCGAACTCACCGGTGTTTTCACTGCCACTTCGAGGTCAGTCACGGTCTCATTCTCTCGCATCCACTCTTCGCGCCTCACACGTTCATTTTTCTTTCGCCGCAGATATGAGGAGCTGCGCTCACTCTCAACAGCACAAACGTCGCTACAGTCTCTACTGACGGTCGTTGTCAGCGACGCCCTGAGAGAGCGAGAAAGGCGCACCGAACGAGCGGTCCCGGAGGCGAAGCGAACGCTCGGCGTGGATACTAGGATGCGGACGGACGGGCATCGCCAACGTCATACATGGCCGAATCCCAACAGTTCGCCGCGCTTGACGGCATTCCCGACAACTTGGGGCTGCCTCAACCACTTCTGTCACCGCCGCTACCCAACATATCGATGTAAGGCCCTCATAAGTCAAAGAAGGGCTTGCGCGGCCGCTGCGCCTCTGGAAACCATGTTCCCCGGTCTATGGGCGACAAAGCCGTTTCGATTGGCTTTCACCTGACGCAGATGCGGGGTTCAGGTCCTGCCTGCCTTCCTCCTTGAAGCCCGCCGTCGCCTGTCTAGAAGACGAGGACAAGAGCATTGCACCACACCGCTTCTCCAAAACAGGTACTCGCTGCCGACATGGATGTATCGCACCAAAAATGAATATAACTTTCACTTGTATTTCCTCGACCTCGTGCGGCTCATATTAAACGATGCTGTTGCAAATATTGCTTCTTCGTATAAAACCACAGAGACTAGACGCCTGGATCAGCGCTTCTGAGGACGCATGTCCTGACTTCCATTCATCCACCACGCGTCCGCTCAGCGAACTTTAACAGAGGATGGTATCGGTATCCGATGGCTGCTCGGAGGATCTCACACGTTACTCTCGACGACCTTCCCCCTCCCTCGTCTCTTTCGGCCATCGGGTAGCCTGCCATGTCCGCGGATCCGCCAGCATCGTCCTCGTGCGTGCTATGCATTACTCAATGTGATTTTGACTGACTTATTTTCCCAAAAGACACAATCCCCCAGGGAGAATAGTCTCCTTCGATGTTATGAGTACGGCGCCATCCAGCTACGGATTGCCTCGATAATAAAACTTTTTGGCAGTTATTGGCGCTAGCGGCCTTCCTAAAGTGGGCAAACTGAGGTGTAACGACGAGTTCTTGGTGAAGATTCTTGTCGACGGGACAGTAGAAGGCGAAACGAAGGCGATACGTTCGCACAAGCCACTTTGGAACAGATCGTTCACACTGTACGTACTCAAGGATCACATATTGAAAATTGAACTAAACCGATCGGCATTGCTTCTCCAGCACACCCACCGTCAGACAGCCTAAATTAGTCCTCGAGGTGTATGACAAGCGTCGATTTGGTCCGGATGAATTGGTCGGGAGGGTCTCGTATGATGTAGCGATTGCTCAAAACGGTACGCCGTAGTCAAACTGTCCCGATTCTTGATCTGAACAAGTTTTCAGAGGCGTCAAAGACGTTTGAGGAGGACATTATGTCCGCGACGAAGGAGGGTTCGACTGTTGGCAGGTTGAAGTTCACAGTAACGACGAAGAAGAGTGTAAATCTGATCGACGAAGCTCAAGCTGCGGTCGTTAGCCTGAAGACACCAGGCGTTATGCAGAAAGTTGACAATGTCGTCAAGTTTGGCGGGGATCTCCAGGATACTGTAACTGGCGACTCAGATCGGTTTCAAGCGATTGAGACGATAATGTCGCCTCTTGTCGAGAACTTGAAGATATTCACCGACCTTGTGACTGATTTGTCCGAAGTAAGTGTAACCGGTTGTCATCCATGCAGGTAGCTAACTGCCTCCTCCAACAGGTGCATCCGTATGCCAAGGCTGCCTGGGGGATCATTTCTCTAGCGTACAAGGTATGTGATCGGTCCTCTCTTCACACAAGTACCTACAACCCCATCCGGGCAGGCCTACGACCGGCAAAGGCAGATGGACGAGAGCGTCAGAAAACTCTTTGACACTATGAATGCCTTGTATACGCGGATCACGAACTTTCGAAAGCGAGTGAGTCCCTCGGGCTCCCAGACACTGGACGTTGGCAAGGATGTACTACTGCGTGTGGTGAAATGGACGGCAGATTGTTCGTATTTTATTCAGGACTACTGCAGCCCTTCCTTCAGTACGTCTCATATAATCTCTGCATATCTATTCACCCTGATGCCCTTTCAGCTGGAAGATTTCTCGAGAATCTCGTCAAGAGTACGAGAGACAAGGTCGCAGGATACACGAAGGCGTTTGAGGATATGGAGAAGGAATTCGAGACTGAGGTGTTTGAAGGAACCTACATAGTTACCACCATCATTCTGGGCGAAGTCGAAGATATGCGTGATGATGTCAAGGATCTACGCAACAACGTCAAGGATCTGAGTAAGTCTTGGTACTCAGACAGCCAACTCGCGACATGTGCAACATGCAACTTACACAATATCTTTAGACATTGATCATACCCTCAAAGAACTCGTACTCGTACAGGGAGCATCGCTTATTGTGTCTGCGGAGAGCGACAAGGGATGTCTCCCTGGCACACGCACCGACATCCTGTCAAGTATAATGGACTGGGCCTTGAGCGACATCGTGTCAGGACCAGGCAGCGAATCCCAGCGTGTCCTCGTTCTCAGCGGTCTGGCAGGCAGTGGCAAATCTGCAATAGCGCACACGATTGCCAGTCGTTTCCATGCCATTGGACGGCTTGGCGCGTCTTTTGCGTTCTCTCGAGGGGAACAGTCCCGCACAATACACCAGCTATTCCCACACATAGCGCGGTTGATGTCTCACCTCGGTGATGCCATGAAGAATGCACTAGCCGAGACTATCTCGAGTAACGAGGAACTACTCGCAAACCCTGATCTCAGGGTCCAGTTCCAGGAGTTATTGGTGGTGCCGCTGAAGAAATTAGTGATCACAGGGCCAATCGTGATTGTCATTGACGCGATCGACGAGGCGATGGATGGGACGCAGGCGAGCCACCAGAACATGGATACCTTGCTCTCCCTCATCAAAGACCACGTCCATGACCTCCCCTCCAATATTCGCTTCCTAATCACCACGCGCCCTGAGACCCGCATCGTTGACGCTCTCCAGTCTGCCGCCATTCGAGTCACAGATATGGGCTCCATACCACCAGAGCTCGCGAACGAAGATCTGCGGATATATGTGCGGAAGCGACTGAGTGAGTATTCTGGACTGCAAGGCATAGAAGTTGAGGCCATTGCAAGCCGTAGCGAGAGGCTCTTCCAGTGGGCGTTCGTGGTTTGCAACGAAATTATCAATGCCGAAGAGCAAGGTTCGACTCCGCAGGAAGTATACAAGGCGATAATGGAGTCCGGCAGGATTACGGAGACCCCGCATGGACCGCTGGACGCTTTGTACATGGACATTCTTGAGAGGCGTTTCGTTACGCCCACGGCCCGCAAGAGATTCCGAGAAGTCATGTCTATGGTCCTCGCTCTCCGAGAGCCGCTCCCCGAGAACGCGCTCCGCACTCTGTGGCACTCACTTGGGAAGGACGTGAAAGATGTGGATATTGTCTTCAAAGGTTCACAATCCCTTCTCGACGGTGTCGGAGTTCCTGCGAGGGTCGTTCAGTTGTCGCACACCTCATACCGTGATTTCTTGAGCGACAATACCCGCAGCGGCGATGATTTCTTCACCAATATGACCTCCGCAGACGAGAATCCCGCCCTAGCCTGTCTGAAGGTCATGGCCGAACAGCTGTTATTCAACATGTGCAAGATCGACTCATCATACAAGCTGAACAAGGACATATCGAATCTCGGCATCCGTGTCAGCGAGTGTATCAGCCCGGAATGCTCATATGCATGCCAATATTGGGCGGACCATCTCAAGCACACCCAGGAGATGAAGGAGGGCCAAGGACTTCAGGACAGGCTCGGCGTCTTTCTGGGGCAGAGGCTGCCATGTTGGCTCGAGGCATTGAGTGTACTCGGCAAAATGTCCATTGCACTGCCATCAATGTCTGTGTTGATCACCCATCTCGAAGTATGCACGCCTACTCGTTTTGACACACTATATACTAACGTGTTCCTCACATGCAGAAAAACAACATAGACTGGGTGATCGAGGACATTTCCGTGCAAAGTCTTGCGCGAGATGCATATGATTTCGTCCAATTTTGCGGCCCTGCCTCAATTTCTGCCCCGCACATATATCTCTCGGCACTATCATTCGTTCCACCCACATCCGCTGTCTTTCAGCTGTATAGCCCTCACTTTCTTCGTGTTCTGACGGTGATTGACGCTGCATCGATCCCCAGCCTGCCAGGCCCTGCCACGAGTGCCGTGAAGAATACCATAGACTGCCCAGGAGTGTCTTGTATCGCCGTTTCTCCGAATGGCGCGCTGATCGCTGCTACCATTGACAAGAAAGATATCACAATCTTCAACATCCACACTTGCAAGCGTGTCGGCGAAATTTTGCGCGGACATGAGCTTTACATCGAGGCCTTGCAGTTCTCTGCGGGAGGCACCAGGCTCGCGTCTTGTTCTGATGACATGACTATCAGGCTATGGGAAGTGAGCACCAGAAAGCCGGTGGGAGAACCATTGAAGGGACACACAGGCTGGGTGAAGTCAGTTGCATGGTGCGGAGACGCGCCGCGCCTCGTATCAGGCTCAGATGACCGCACAATCCGGGCATGGAATACCTCTGAGAGCACACAACTCTGGTGCATCGACGTCGGCTACAAGGTCTGGCGAGTCGCGTGCTCACCCGACGGTGCACGTGTTGCGGTTGCTAGCGAGAGTAGTGACATCACGCTCTGGTGCGATCGCAAATCCGTCGGTGTGCTGAAAGGGCGTACGAGAGCGGTCCATTCAGTCGTGTTCTCAAACAATGGCAAGCTCGCATCGGCCCCCGACGACGGGTCCATTTGTTTGTGGGATGCAGAGACTGGAGAGGCAGTTGGCGAACCTCTCAAGGGGCATACAGGCTCGGTGCGGGCAGTCGCGTTCTCACCACACGGCACTCGTCTGGCATCGGCGTCGCGGGACGGGACCCTGCGACTATGGGACTTGGGTGCATCAGGGCCAATTTCTGGACGAGTCCTGGGAAGCACCGATTCACGATCAGTGGCGTTCTCACCGGATGGAGCTTATGTCGTCACAGGCTTAGATCGCTCCATCACTGTCTGGGACGCAGGCTGGCGTTCCACGGAGGGTACAGAGGACACGGCCGCGCATCACACTGGCTGGGTGAGATGCCTCGCCTTCTCTCCATCGGGCTCGCGGATCGTCTCTGGATCTGATGACGGGACCGTCCGAATATGGGACTCAACGACCGGAAGGGCAATAGGACAGCCTCTTGCAGGGCACCCTGGCTACGCCACTGCTGTTGCGATCTCACCAGATGGTGCCATGATCGTCTCAGGATCTGAGCAGACACTCTATCTATGGGACGTGGCAAGGTCACAGCGCATCGGCGACCCTTTTGAAGGCCACAAAAGCACCGTCGAAGCAATCTGCTTCTCTGAAAATGGCGAGCAAATCCTGTCGTGTTCAGGCTCGGAGCTGCTTATCTGGGACGTGGGTAGTCGTGCCTTGTGCGCGGATGGCACACCCACGTGAGAACATGGCTTCGAGCTGTTTGCCTTTGGGCCAGACCGAAAGTCTCTCGCAGGTTACTGTGACTTAAAAGGCAGCGACACCGGCCAAGTCCTCGTGTGGGACATCATCTTGCAGAAGCAGCACTGCCCTGCGTGGATCGTAGAATCCTCGCGGTCAATCGCCGTATCGCCCGACGGCAGCCAAATAGTACTGGGTCATCACAATGGCAAGGTGTCAGTTTGGGCCGTGTATGGGAAGCAGTTGCAGCAGTTCAAGGGGCATCATGAACAGGTCAGGGCAGTGGCATTCTCCCTCGACGGTACCCACGTGGCGTCGGGCTCAGATGATGGGACCATCTGTGTCACTAACGTGGAGTCGGGGCAGATTATAGGACATCCTATACATTGCAGTGACTGGGTGCTCTCGTTGGCTTTCACGGCAGATGGCGCGCGACTGGCATCGGGTCTTTCCGATGGGCAAGTTCAGATATGGGACGTATCCCCACAGACCTTAGAATCTGGTGTGTTTTTGTTTTATGTTCATACTTGAGTTCCCTCATCGTCGGCTGTATTATAGGCTACCCGAGATCCCTCATCTTCTCACGCAATGCTGCTCATGCCATGCCGTCTCTCGATATGCTCTTCGGACAGAGCTACCCTCCTGACGGTGATATTTGGTCCTGCCTCAAAATGGACGACAACGGGTTCGTCGTGGCAAAGGTCGACAATGAAGACCGACTCCTCTTCTGGGTGCCGGTGCATCTGCGCAAGAGCCTTGCGCTTCCTCGGCGGTACATGTTGGCCCAGATGGGCTATCCGCTGCAATTGGATCTCAGCCAGTTTGCTCATGGCGCGGACTGGACAAAGTGTTATTCCTCGCCGTCCTCCGACCCTCGCTGACGGCCTGTGCACAATAATCCTCCGTCTACTCCTGGTCACTATCTTCCTCTATGCTGGCTCTTCTACTCCTGATGTATTACGGAATCGTCCCTATAAATTTGTTTGAAGGTTACTCGCTGTATAGTATCGTATCCAAGTTCGATCACAAGCACGCTGCACCGTCATTGGGGTGGACAGTTATTGAGACTCGGAGTATTCACATATGTAGATGCAGGATAGACTGCACAATGTACGCGGCCCGTTACGTCGATCTGATTGTTTGTGTAGGATGACTTGTATACAAATCGTTTCCGGACTGAATAAGAAACAAATTACATGGCGGGGCACAACGATTTGTGTGAATCCCTTTGCCGTTCTCCTATTGATGGAGAGCCTCGCCCTTCTAAAGCTGTCTATTTGCGCTCGCAGCTTCCAAATATCTTCTATGCTACTAGGCTGTACGTCCGAGTTGATCCGCGCATACTGGCAAACTCAACAAGAACTTTTATCGTACCTGTGACTGTGTGCGGAATGTGACTAGTCGTAGCGAACTTCAAGGACGCGACTTGCCGAGTACGCATAGAGAGGATGGCGATAGGCCGCAGTCATTGGTCAATACCAGTTTATTGTGGGATACAGGAAGGCACGCACCCAACGATGATGTTCTCGATTTCGTGGGTCCGAGGTTATATTCCTATATGCGAGCTACGACACTTGCAGCTTTATGATCGACACAGCGAGGAAACAGAGTGAAACCTGAGCACAATAGCTGGTCACTAGTGGCATGTCTCAGTCGAGCAACGCAGGGTGACGCATATCATAAATGACAGACGTACGTCTCGTTTGTGAAGGCCGCGGCTCGCTGGTCGGTCTTGATTCTTGAAATGGGCCTGACATGGTGCAGATCAGATTCAAGGCCTCAGGCGTCGTTGTTTCTGTCACAACGTCGCCCGCTTCCAGAGTTAGCGTCAAAACAAGCGGAGAGAGATAGCGTGAAGGTGAAGCGTGTGTACAGTGATCGATCGGTGACGGCGAGCTTCTCCTCCTCCGGCAGCAACCGAACGTCCAAATGTGGTCCTGCTTCTCCTTCGTGCCTGGCTACTTCTGGAGGCCATCGAGTGTCTGAGGTCCAAACTCGAAAGGGTTACTGCCGCTAGTAGTGCTGATCCCACCAGACCAGCAGTGCCAAGAATGGGTACATCGTCCTAGGGGAGCAAAAGGAACCAGTTGTTAGTACAGCCGTCGTGGGAGGGGTTCTAACGGATATGTGGTACTGCAATGGCGGGAATTGCAAGCGCACTGCGTCCTTCTGTCGATGAGGCTTCCGAGTTAATAAGATAAGAGAGTCAAGAGAGAGTGATATACGCACACGAGACAAACAATAAACGCTTTGCGTCTCCGACGACATCTACCACGTCTCTGGACGAAGCTGCATGGAGAGAAAAGAGTTCGACGATCGTGAATGTCCCAGCAAACTGGCACCTAATTGAGTGTACGCTTGAACCCCTAAATAAACAATACCGTCGATTAAAGGATGCGTGCTCAAGGTAGACTGTGAGCGAATGAATCGATATGCGTCAGCGTGATTCACCTCAGGCTGCACTCAGCACTTGGTAATTTGCGATGTTGTGCTGATGACGAGCAGCCTCTATTCCATCTAAACGCGCGGAAAGATAGTACGTGCGTTGGGAGGGCAGCAGGGATATAGTTCCTCGAGGACAGAATACCGTACTTCCTCGCTATTGTGAGGCGTCACCAGGGTGTTGACTGGTCGGGGGGCGACCTATGATCATAAGGCCTGAGATAGACATGTAACATCAATAACATCATAACCACGATATCCTACGCAGAGATCCACAGAGATAGTGAGTGCTAGTGGACGATATCAGCTATTTTGGGCATGGAAGTCAGAATGGGGATAAGGTCCGAAAGTTATACAGCAATACCTGTCACTTGACACATACACCAGATGGACGCTAACCTACGCTAACGTATGCATTGAAGCTGCATATGCAAACTATTCCTGCCGCAACTGATTGAGTCTAGGCATGCTCGAGTGCGCGAGCGATTGCGCAAAGCCTATTTTACTTGCAAGGCCAAACTTCACGGCCTCCGGACGGAACGATGCATATCCGAAACGAGCCCAGTGATACGTGGGAATGCGGCCTTGATAGATTGAAGAGATAACAAGCTGCTGAGGACGATTGCCAGTATTCGACGGTTGTCGGAGGAACTTGCAGCGGTGGCTTAACGCGCTATGCAATACATGTCAGTGCAGTGTTGGCGTCACAACATGGTCATGGCAGGTGCCCACCTAAAGTACTCTCTGGTTAGGTTGTCAGAGGCTGCGAGGCATGTTAGCCTAATGGTGGGGTCGAACCGGGTTTCAATTGGCTAGTGTGAACCTTGTAGGACCACGAGCGCGGCTGATCTTATCCGTGTGATAAGTAGGGCCAGAGTGCACATGGTCTAGTGAGTTGAAAAATGGTAAAGCTGGCAATGAGGGAGCGGCTGGAAGCGGAGGTTCGAGACGCACGTGGAATCGAAAAGTGAGACACCTTTGAGACATCACTTTTCAAGGTTATATAATGCGCCGATTGCCCTGAAAATCATGGCAAACCGAGTCGCTCCCACACACGTTTCCCTCAATCTAATCATGAAGTTCACCGCCGTCGTTCTTTGCTTCCTTGTCGCTGCTTGCAGCCAGCTCACTGGAGCACGCCCCGTTGCTGTGAGTGTTGCTTCGATCACTTCTTCTGCAACGGCGCACTGACGTTGCTGGACTTCGTCACAGAATGCTGAAGTAGACGAGGTGAGCCCTTGGTATCAATTTCGTTGAGATGTCCAGCTGATGACGGTCGATCCGTCAGCGGGGTTATTGCCCGGATGGATGCCCAAGTTGGTAGACGATCTCCTCGCACTGCAACCGCGCATTCTTCTGTAGATCAGGAGGTCTTTACTACGCGTAGTTTTAAACTACCGATATGTGCAGTTAGTTATTCGCTGGGGGAGAAATCATGTATTGGTGAGCATCAGTTTATCGCCGTCTGAAAATAAGACACTGACCTCGCTGTGACTCTTACAGTATAGTAGTCACCAACATTGAAAAGTATGAGGCTAGAGCTCTACTCCGTCGTACTCGATGCCCAGTACTCCACGTTGACAAGTATGAAATGCTATGTATCAAGTCGAGGCAGCGGTGAGTGACTGCAAGCACGACGCGGAGTGCTTGGCACCATTTCCGATGGGCGACGGCCGACCAATATTGGAGCTTCCCGCCGCTTAAAGTGTTTTTGCATAATGGAGATCTAAATTTTTCAGGGCGAAACGGTGGCCTGGAGACGAAGAGTGTTATGTACCTGACCTGGACTCCTGCCCGCCCCGCGAATCGCGAAGGCGCCTATCAAAATCCCCGCCTCATCTTGTCGATCCCCGTGCCGTCGCCTGAAACATCGAAATCTGAATATCAGCTCTTTGGCTCCATTTGATGACAACGGCACCTACGAGGGTACGAGGGTCTCTTCTCATTCGTAAAAAGGCGTGTGATGCTCTGAATCGGCCCAAGTTGTTCGGCAGATCAATGTTATTCCGACCCACTTCCAGCGGGCCGTGGGCATTGATATTTTTCTCAACTGCGCGTGGCGTAAGAAAGGGTACACGTTCCGGGCAACCTTTACGCGCAACGCGCATAGCTATTTGCGTGTGAGGTCAGCGCCGACAGCAGCCGTGGACGAGGTCGTGCATCTAGTTCGACTTTGAAGCCTTCACAAACGAGGTACCGCCTGCTACCTGGTCCTACCTGCGTACTGAAAGCTGAGGACATGACATTGATGTAAACGTACCGTACTTACTTTCCGGTCCTGGTAGCGCCGTTTTGGATCGCCTTCTTTTGGTCAAGGCTACTCCGGCAAGCGACACCTTTGATCCCTGCTCAAGCAATGAAGACGGTGCCGCAACGAAAGCTACGAACCGATACCAAGCAATGCATTCAATATCCTCATGTTCTAGATCCACAATCCCCTGTAACCTCCGTGTCAGCTTCCGCCAATAGGGCGCCACATGGGCGATAAAGAACGAGCTGGGTGAGGGTTAGTCTATGGTTATCGATATCTCTATGAGGCGAGGGGCACAGATGCGTGCACTAACGCGATCGCTTGCATGCAGTTCAACCGCGCTTACCCTGGAAACACGGTGTCATCTTCCGTCGTGACAGAAATCGGGAGGATAAACTTGAGCGTCGTTGCGTAAATTTTTGGTGTACACGACCACAGCGCGTATAATCCTGTAAAAGCTTCATGAATGGCAAAATATGATATGGGTAACGTCGTAAGTCTTCGCATGTACCGCAAGTACAACTGATACTTACGTGAATCGCATGTCTTCTAGCAACGGGGACGACTACCCAACGAGCTACTGCATGCGCAGGCCAGCACCACGGCTTTTCGGCACTGTTTCTGCGACAATCCTACGGTATTTGTGAAGTAATTCACGCGAGACGTTCACGGAGACAACTAAGTTCGTAGTAGTTGCATATGGTGGTACATGCGCAAGTGACGACGCGCGCGCGTCGCATGTCGCGCGCCCGAGCAGAGGCGGCTGTGACGTCACGCGTCACGGCACGCTTGGCAGCTCCTGGACCTGCTGCTCATTGGAGAGAGCGACGTCACCGCGGAGCGCGATGTTGGCAGCACAGGAGCCACTTCCGCTGCTCCTGGGTTATAAGGCTGCTCGTTTGTCTGCTCTTTCGTTTCTTTTTGCCCTCTCAACATCCAACACAGCGACCTCGAACTTGAGTGCAACGACCACGACCACGACCACGACGATTTAGATCACGCAATACGATGAGATCGCTCCATCTCGTCCTCCTGCTCTCCTTCTCCCTCTCCGCCCACGCATCATGGTTTGGTGGGTCTTCCTCCGCCTCCTCCCTTCCCGCCCAAGCCTCTGCGTGGACTGCAGACCAGTATAACAAAGCACAACAAGCTTTCCAGGGTCTCAAGGCCGACGCGTTCGACTCCTGGGACGAGAGCCGCCTTCGCGAGTTTCTCTTAGAGCAAGGCGTTGTCGAGCCCAAGGGCACCCGCGAGCAGCTCGCACTCCTCGCAAAGCAGAAGTATCACGCTTATAGCAGCTTCGCCAGCAAGAGCGCTACGAGTCTTATAAGCCAGGCGAGTCGCACCGCGAGCACTGCAGTCTATGGCGACTCGATGCATCAGGCGAGCAAAAGCATAAGCTCCACGTACGCCCAGGCAACGAATGATGCTTCCAGAAAGCTAGAGGATTCGAAGGACTATGTCTATTCTACGTGCGTATATTCGATTATATGAGCCACTCGTAAGTATCTGATAGGTCTTCTGCAGATGGGATGACAACCGCCTCCGCTCGTATCTCGAGTCCAAGGGGGTCATCAAGACCAAGCAACAAGCATCACGGGATGAACTTCTCTCCAAGATGCGCGAAACCTACGCACGGACGACTAATCCGTTCTGGCAGGCCTGGTCCGATTCATATATGGTGCGCTCCTTTCCTCATTGCGTATCATGACTCCTACAGTAAACTCCGTACTACAGCGTGAGTGGTTAGTGAACCACGGTCTCCTCCGTTCAGAGGAGCAGAAGACACGAGATGAGCTCTCCACGTCGATGAACAAGTACTATTACCACCCCAAGGTCTATCTCTTTTCCCTTGCCCCTCTCGCAAACCAGCACTAATGCATATATCCACCCCTTTTCTTCTTTTTTATTTTATTCTAAAAAAAGGATACCGCCTACAGCCATTGGACGGACTCGGACATGCGAAGCTGGTTGGTGTCGCAGGGTGTATTGAAGTCTGACGCGCAGATGGAACGCGACAAACTTGCCACATTACTCCAGCAGCACTACGCGGATGCGCGCGACACGGTGTGGAGCGCGTGGGGCGACAGTGATATGCGTACATGGCTCGTTGAGCATGGGTACATCGACGACAGGACTGCGGCAGGCAAAAAGCGCGACGAGTTGGTGAAATTGATGCAAGAGAAGTGAGTGTTCTTTTTTCATCTAATTAGGTTATCTGCACCTATTGTCTCAGGCGTTGCGTGTATCATTCGCTTTTCATGCTGACGATGTGTTCTCCTTACGCTCGGCAGGTATAATGACTACTCAGCACGCACAGCACCCTATCTAGTTTGGCCCGACGCGCGGTTGCGTGCTTATCTCCGTGAACATGGCATGAGCGAGAGTGCTCTGCCCACAAGCCGACCGACCCTACTCCGTGCGCTTCTATTGGTTTCTATATATGTGAGGCCTCGGACTAACGTGACCTTTCCGTCTTTCCTTATGTTGTTCTTTCGTGCCGACACGTCTTTGTTCCATCTTTGTTTTCCCAACTACGTGCTCGTCATACAGAGGAGGTGCGCATTCGATGGGTGCAGACGCAGAGCCGCGCGGAGTGGCTATATGCGCGCGTGAAGGAACTCGTGCTGTCAGGTGTAGAGAACGCGGAGGAAAAGTTGAACATGGTTAGTGTACACATTCCACGAGTTGTTCACCTTCTTCATTACTGATATCGCACGTTTAATGCAGATCTTGGACATGCTCATGGGCCACGCGGAAGGCGCTAAGGCACGCGCGGGGGAGAAATACGACGATGCAAAGGGATACGCGAACGAGAAGTCCGGAGACGCAGCAGAGTACGCCAAAAAGAAAGGAAAGGATGCGTGGGGATACGCTGCGGAGAAGGGCGAAGACGCGAAGGGATATGCTGCAGAAAAGGGCCGGGACGCGAAGGGCTACGCTGCAGACAAGGCAGCCGACGCCTCGGACTACGCGGCGCAGAAGGCGACAGATGCGAAGGCGAAGGCGGGGGAGAAGAAGGGTGCGGCTGAGAGCGCGGGGAGACGTTACTGGAACGAGAAACTCGGGCAGGTGCAGCGCAAAGCGGAAGAGGCCAAGGTGGAGTTGTGAGCCACTGTACTGAGTGCAGATGAACTGTATGATCGGCAGCGGCGAGAGATGACTGTAAGATGTTCATGGAAAGAAGACGAGCATGTTTTCGATTCAGGACTGGCATCGCGTTTCGGTAACGGAGTGTTGAAGGCACCGCTTCCCACACCCCAAGACGATGTACAAATTGTATCATTTTCGACACCCTCTGTAACGTTGTAAAAGTATATAGCATACCCATCTCATGATTTTGGAATAAGTAGACCTCGTCCGGTTACATAATGATTGACCGGATAGCTCTTGACCCGCTTGGTCGCATGCGTAAAGCGTGGCGGGCCGCCGACTTCCATACTGGGCCGTTCCCGACGTGAGAAAGGCCGCCGCGTCACGATGAAGGGTGACGCTAATATAACAAGCTTCCATCATACATGCAGGACAGTCGCCTCTCTCATTGAACCCATCGTTCTGTTCATAAGTCTCTGATTTTTCGGCCTATTCGAACGTCGTCTTCATCAATATCTGGCGCGTCGCGTTGAATACCGTTTTCGCACAGATAGATTGCTCGTATCGTGGTGCCGTATCTGAACGCGGTGACTTCAAGCTCAACTATACGATATCGTTGAGGCTCGCAACATGTTCTCAATCGTGACTGGTAGGTTGCTGGTAGGGCGCACCAGATGCAGCCGTCCATTTGACTAGCGTCTTTAGGTTTACCTACCCTCTGGGAGAGTACCATCCCCCACTTCTGCGCGTGTTCCGCGTCGAGCCCACCACCCCGAGCCTCAGGCTCAGAGTCCAGATGATGTCGCAGGTACCCCGAGGTGAGTCGAGTGTATATTTCAGGGATCGTACGTTCTAATGAAGGCTCGCATGGTTCAAGTTGACGAGTCTGATACGGTTGGATAGGCGACTCTTGAACGGGACGAACAGCGCAAATAACCGCCGTCTCCGTTCTTCCGTGGGGCAGACCAGCGAGAAGTCGATTTATGCCTTAGTACCTACGGATAGACTATGCTCGAATGACCTCCCGTTGGCGGCTCCTGCGAGCCTCAAGCTGGACTCATGTCTCCTCGGTGAAACGACACGCCCAAACTCGGAGCAGCCACTAGCCAGGAACAAAGCAGAAGCAGAGCTTTGCCTGGAAGGATGTTCCCAACTTGACCCGAAGCGTCCACCGCCACGATGTTCTCGTCGATTACTCACGTCTTTCACTTTTCTACTTATCTATAACGGACAAATCGTGTTGATTCTAGGCTGACTGTTACTCTCTCGAAGGACCTTTGGGAAATTATCGATCTCCGGACGTTCAGGCGGCTGGGTGAGGCCTGAAGCCTGAGGGATCTCGACGCTGAGTCAGAGCATGAGCCTGAATTGGATCGTGTACATCGGTGCGCACACGTATAGTGGGCATGGTTCCGATAGCAGTCGATGCAATAGTCCACCAGGGTGCGCGTGATCCAATGGTGTATAACTACACGGTTCCACACGTATCATATAAAGATAGAATATTCATTCTTTAGGCGACCTATATAAACAGTAAACAATGTTTATGACATGAACCAGGGTACGCTGACACAGTGGCTCACCACCGACCGAGGCTGTAGGGGCTGTGCAACGATGAATTGATACTAGTATACACGGATTACTAGAAAATACTGATATAAAGCTGAAAAGCGGACTATTGTGTACGTCCTATTGAAGAGACGTTGGCGGAGAATAACACCTCGTCCAGTCCGTCCCGTGAGCAAATTGCGCGAGATCCAATTCAACTGACCCCATCTGCACCAACATGTATTGTCGTGGAAGGGAACGGCTCTGGCGCAGATGCGCAGGCACCCAGAAGAGGAGCTGATCTTCATGATCAACCTTTGCCACGACGAACCCGTTGTCGTCCATTTTGAGGCAGGACCAAATATTACCGTCAGGAGGGTAGCTCTGTCCGAACAGCATATCGAGAGATGGCATGGCATGAGCAACATTGCTTGAGAAGACGAGGGATCTCGGGTAGCCTATAATACAACCGACGATGAGGGAACTAAGTATGAACATAAAACAAAAACACACCAGATTCCAAGGTCTGTGGGGATACGTCCCATATCCGAACCCGCCCATCGGAAAGACCCGATGCCAGTCGCGCGCCATCTGCCGTGAAAGCTAACGAGATCACCCAGCCACCGCACTGTATAGGGTGTCCTAGAATCTGCCCCGACTCCACATTGGTGACACAGATGGTCCCATCATCTGAACCCGACACTACGTGGGTACCGTCGAGGGAGAATGCCACTGCCCTGACCCCGTATTGATGCCCCTCAAACTGCTGTATCTGCTTCCCAGACATGTCCCATACTGACACCTTGCCACCTTTATGGCCCAGTACTATTTGGCTGCCGTTGGGCGATACGGCGATTGACTGCGAGGATTCTACGATCCACGGAGGGCAGTGCTGCTTCTGCGAGACGATGTCCCACACAAGAACTTGGCTGGTTTTGTATTCTTCCAAGGCACGGTAACCTACGACAAATCTTTGGTCCGCCCCAACGGCAAACAAGTTGAAGCTATCTTCCCACGTGAATGCACCATCGGCGCACAAGGCACGACTATCCATGTCCCAGATAAACAGCTCCGAGTCTGAACATGACAGGATTCGCTTGCCATCCTCAGAGAAACATATTGCTTTGACGGTGCTTTTGTGGTTTTCCAGAGGGTCGCAGATGCGCTTTGACGTTGCCGATTCCCATAGATAGAGTGTCTGCCAAGATCCCGAGACGATCATGGCGCCATCTGGTGAGATCGCAACAGCGGTGACGTAGCCAGGGTGCCCTGCAAGAGGCTTCCCTAATGCCCTTCCGGTCGTTGAGTCCCATATTCGGACGGTCCTGTCATCAGATCCAGAGACGATCCGCGAGCCCGATGGAGAGAAGGCGAGGCATCTCACCCAGTCAGTGTGATGCGTCGACGTGTCCTCTGTACCCTCCGTGGAACGCCAGCCTGCGTCCCAGACAGTGACGGAGTGATCTGAGCCTGTGACGACATAAGCTCCATCTGGTGAGAACGCCACTGATCGTGAATCGGTGCTTCCCAGGACTCGTCCAGAAATAGGCCCTGTTGCGCCCAGGTCCCATAGTCGCAGGGTCCCGTCCGCCGAGACTGATGCCAGACGAGTGCCGTCTGGTGAGAACGCGACTGCCCACACCAAGCCTGTATGTCCCTTGAGAGGTTCACCGACAGGCTCCCTCGTCTCCACATCCCACATCCGAATAGACTTGTCATAAGAGCCCGATGCGAGCCGCTTGCCATCAGGTGAGAACACGACTGAATTGACCCAGTCCGTGTGCCCTGACAGCACGCCGATGGAAGCACCATCGATGCTGCGCCAGAGCGTGATATCATAGCTTCTGCCAGCAGCCGCAACGAGAGCACCGTCGGGCGAGTACGCGACTGACCAGACCCCGTAGCCGACGTCGATGCACCAGATCTGTGTGCCCGCAGAAGCATCCCATGCCCGCACTGTGTGGTCATCTGAGCCTGATACGACGTGCTGCCCGTCTCTGCGCCATGCAACAGAGTTCACGTGGTGTGCATGTCCCATCAGTGGATCTCTCGCCGCCCCTCCTGTCCTCACACCCCATAGCCGGATTGTCTTGTCATCAGAACAAGACGCGAGCCGGGTGTTGTCCGCAGAGAACCGCAAGTCATTGATGTCATCCTCATGCCCCTGCAAAACATTGCTGACACGTTTGCCAGTGTGGAACTCGAACATAATGATATCGCACCCAGTATTCGCAACGGCGATCAGCGAGCCGTCTGGCGAAACGGCAACGTGCCTGACCCCTTGGGAGTATATGGTCATCTGCACGCCAGTTGTAGTCCTTAACACCGAAGCGGCGTCTACCACCTTCAGGACACGAGGAAAGCGAGGACCATATAGCTCAGAGATGGCGGAGGTGGGTGGCACAAATGGCAGGGCAGATAGATATATATGTGGGGCAGAAAGCGAGGCGGCAGGGGCACAGAGCTGGATGAACTCATATGCGTCCTTTGGTAGGCTCGGCGGGACCATCTTCTCTAATAATCCAACCATGTTATTCTTCTAAACACAGGCATTGATTAGCATACACTGTGTCTAAACCAACATAACTACGCACCGAAAGACGAGCAACCAGCACAGACATCGACGGCAGAGCTGTGGACACCTCATCGAGGACGCTCAATGCCTCCAGCCAAAACAGTAACTTCTCCGTCAGGAAGACCCCAAACGCGGTCTGTGCTACTATGAGACTGAACATCTTCTTCAGGTCCTCAACGCGCTCGAGATGCAGCGCCCAGCAACGGCATGCGTATGAGCATTCCGGGCTGATATACTCGTTGACGCGGATGTCGAGATCTGGTATGTCCTTGTTCAGCTTGTACGATGTCTCGATCTTGCACATGTTGAACGACAGCTGTTCGGCCATGACCATCAGACAGGCTAGGGCGAGATTCTCGTCTGCGGCGGTCATATCGGCAAAGAAATTATCGCCGCTGCGGGTATTGTCGCTCAAGAAATCACGATACGAAGTGTGCGACAGTTGAACGACCTTCGCAGAATTGCCGACACCGTCGAGAAGGGATTGTGAACCTTTGAAGACAATATCCACATCTTTCACGTCCTTCCCAAGTGCCTGCCACAGCCTGCGAAGCGCGTTCTCGGGGAGTGGCTCTCGGAGAGCGAGGACCATAGACATGACTTCTCGGAATCTCTTGCGGGCCGTGGGGGTGACGAAACGCCTCGTAAGAACCTCCGTGTACAAAGCGTCCAGCGGTCCATGCGGGCTCTCTGTAATCCTGCCGGACTCCATTATCGCCTTGTATACTTCCTGCGGAGTCGAACCTTGGTCTTCGGCATTGATAATTTCGTTGCAAACCACGAACGCCCACTGGAAGAGCCTCTCGCTACGGCTTGCAATGGCCTCGACGTCTATGTCTTGCAGTCTAGAATACTTACTCAGACGCTTCCGCACGTATATCTTCAGGTCTTCGTTCGCGAGCTCTGGTGGTATGGAGCCCATATCTATGATTCGAATGGCAGCAGACCGGAGAGCGTCAACGATGCGGGTCTCAGGGCGCGTGGTGATTAGGAAGCGAATATTGGAGGGGAGGTCATGGACGTGGTCTTTGATGAGGGAGAGCAAGGTGTCCATGTTCTGGTGGCTCGTCTGCGTCCCATCCATCGCCTCGTCGATCGCGTCAATGACAATCACGACCGGCCCTGTGATAACTAATTTCTTCAGCGGCACCACCAATAACTCCTGGAACTGGACTCGGAGATCAGGGACTGCGAGTAGTTCCTCCTTACTCGAGATGGCCTCGGCGAGTGTATTCTTCATGGCATCGCCGAGACGAGCCATCAGCCGCGCTATGTGTGGGAATAGCTGGTGTATCTTGCGGGACTGTTCTCCTCGAGAGAACGCAAAAGACGCGCCAAGCCGTCCAATGGCATCGAAACGACTGGCAATCGTGTGCGCTATTGCGGATTTGCCACTGCCTGCCAGGCCGCTGAGAACGAGGACACGCTGGGATTCGCTGCCTGGCCCTGGCACGATGTCGCTCAAGGCCCAGTCCATTATACTTGACAGGATGTCGGTGCGTGTCCCAGGGAGACATCCCTTGTCGCTCTCCGCAGACACAATAAGCGATGCTCCCTGTACGAGTGCGAGTTCTTTGAGGGTATGATCAACGTCTAAAGAGATCGTGTAAGTTGCATGTTGTACATGTCGCGAGTTGGCTGTCTGAGTACCAAGACTTACTCAGATCCTTGACGTCGTTGCGTAGATCCTTGACATCATCACGCATATCTTCGACTTCGCCCAGAATGATGGTGGTAACTATGTAGGTTCCTTCAAACACCTCAGTCTCGAATTCCTTCTCCATATCCTCAAACGCCTTCGTGTATCCTGCGACCTTGTCTCTCGTACTCTTGACGAGATTCTCGAGAAATCTTCCAGCTGAAAGGGGATCAGGGTGAATAAATATGCGGTGACTGTATGAGACGTACTGAAGGAAGGGCTGCAGTAGTCCTGGATAAAATACGAACAATCTGCCGTCCATTTCACCACTCGCAGTAGTACATCCTCGCCAACATCCAGTGTCTGGGAGTCCGAGGGACTCACTCGCTTTCGAAAGTTCGTGATCCGCGTATACAAGGCATTCATAGTGTCAAAGAGTTTTCTGACGCTCTCGTCCATCTGTCTTTGACGGTCGTAGGCCTGCCCGGATGGGGTTGTAGGTAGTGGTATGAAGAGTGGGCCGATCACATACCTTGTACGCTAGAGAAATGATCCCCCAGGCAGCCTTGGCATAAGGATGCACCTGTTAAGAGGGGGCGGTTAGCTACCTGCACAGATGACAACCGGTTACACTTACTTCGGACAAATCAGTCACAAGGTCGGTGAATATCTTCAAGTTCTCGACAAGAGGCGACATTATCGTCTCAATCGCTTGAAACCGATCTGAGTCGCCAGTTACAGTATCCTGGAGATCCCCGCCAAACTTGACGACATTGTCAACTTTCTGCATAACGCCTGGTGTCTTCAGGCCAGCGACCGCAGCTTGAGCTTCGTCGATCGGATTTACACTCGTCTTCGTCGTTACGGTGAACTTCAACCTGCCAACAGTCGAACCCTCCTTCGTCGCGGACATAATATCCTCCTCAAATGTCTTTGATGCCTCTGAAAACCTGTTGAGATCAAGAATCGAAACAGGATGACTACGGCGTACCGTTCTTAGCAATCGCTACAACATACAAGACCCTCCCGACTAATTCATCCGGACCAAATCGACGCTTGTCATACACCTCGAGGACTAATTGCGGCTGTTTGACGGCTGACCTGCTAAAGAAGCGATGTTGAGGTGATCAGTATTGACCAGATCGCAGTATGCGAACCCTTACAGTGTGAAGGATTTGTTCCATTGCGGCTTATGCGACCGTATGGCCTTGGTCGTGCGCATTATCTTCCCGTCAACTCGAAGCTTCACGCAAAATTCATCGTTCCAATCAACCTGGCCCACTTTGGGAAGTCCGGCTGCACTGATAACTGCCACAAAAATAAATAAACGTCTAGGATCGCAAGGCTCAGATGGTCAGATGGAGGCGTACCTGTAACATCGAAAGAGACTATCCCTGCTGGAACGTCGTGTCTTCGAAAATACAGGTCAGTCGGGATCATGCTGGGGGATGAGTAGCACGTACGAAGGCGAGGCCGTCGGGAGCGGCGGCGGGTCTGTAGACATAGCAGGCCAACGGACGACCTCAAGAGCGCGGACAAGGGAGCAGGTCGTCGAGGACACCGCGTGATAGCCTCCAGCTATCGGATATCGATAACACCGTCAGTTAAGGTTCGATGGATGCATGCATGGTGGATGTCAACGCGGATGAATGCACAATATTCCTGAGGCGCCAATGTACGCGCCCACGTAGTCGTGTATTTTGATCTGCGAGTAGAGTGTCCCGTCTGCGATACAAGCAGACAATGATAAAACCTTCGGATCTCAGGATACGAGGTCAATGGAAACAAAACGCAGAATATATGCATTCATGTCGGATACATTCATGTCGGCGGCAGGTGCGGTAGAAATTGGTGAGCCAGAACGTCGCTCTCCGCCTCGTCTCCCAGGCAGTCGGCGGTGTGCTTCGATCAGGACGGCGAGAAACACTTGGGCGCCACGTCGAGTCGTTGTTGTCGAAAAAGACAGCCGAAACGGTCTCCGCCTATATATCCAGATTGCAAAAACGCCTGTATGCGTGGTGCTCTCGGAATGCTTCGTGAGGGCGATCACGACGTCCTCGCAGTACGAGGCGCGCTCCTTACGGTGGGTGGCAAGATTGAGAGCGTGGGCATCGATAATGGGTGGATGGGAAGCAAGGACGGCGATAGGATTGAGCGAAAGCGCACATAGGCGGACGTGCGTGTGCAATCTTGCCATCGATGCCCTACTAGCATATATGGAGGAAATCAGATGTCTGCAAGTTCCGTGTCCGCCACGCCAGTCCTCCACGACTATTCACTGGGGTTCTGCGTGGCGGTGGCTACGATATCATAACAGATATCATGCTGTCGGTGATGTCGTCGAGGGTGGCGAGGTCGCGGAATTTAGCTACGTGCGACGAATTGACGGGGCTCGTCCGCCCGCCTCTTCGTGTCTGCATTTTGCGTTCGCTTCGCCCCCGGCACTGCTCGTTCGACGCGTCTTTCTTGCTCTCTCGGGTTGTCGCTGACAACGACCGTCAAAGGAGGCTGTACAGATGCTGGCACCGCATTTAGGGTGAGTCCTCGGCTTTACGATAGAAGATAGAAAACGCAAAATATGAGAATAAGAGATTGCGAGAGAACAAGGTAGCTTACCTATCGACAGTAATGAAGACACCGGCAAAATCGACGATAGAAGCATCGACGGATAGCCAGGAAAGCGCCTTCTAGAGGAGGCGGATCTCTTGTAGTTTGCCAAACAGAGAGGGTGTCGTTTTTTGTGCCGTAAAGTCAAAGGGAAACGGGATATTTCCGCCAAGCGTGCAACGCTAGTTTATCTGCAGTGCGAAGAACTGGCGTGCGAAGGTGGGCATAGCTGCATACTAGCATATATGCCGATTAGCCGTTTGGACGAGCGTCGTGTGAGATGCACGCATGGTATGGCTGCGACAACACAGATTCGAGATATTGTGTCCAGGATAATCCGGTTCATACCGCCTATGTAACACTTCTATTATGAGTCGTAGTTCACGCGTCGAATTATATCGATTACTCACCAAACCACAGTATGCCGTATCTTCTGTCGTTCAAGCATACCTAGCGCTAGGACACTTATCCGCTGTTCACGTCTGTAGTTGGTATCCCTCTTCTGTCGCACCTGGTGTTGCGAAGGTACGCGTCCGATGGGAGTCCAAGCGACATAAACCACCACGTGTCGACCCAAATTACTAGTAGGGGGGCCTGTAAGGCGAGGTACCTGACATCTGCGCCCAGGCGAAGGGATAAGGCACCGACGCGGCTTAGTGTGGCAGACGATAGCCAGCGTAGAAGAGAAGACGGGAGACGACGCGCGAGGACAAAACAAGCCTAGACAAGAAAGCCTCCATGTCAAGCGCGAGCGAGGACGCGTGAGGGGCGACACCCAAGGCAGGCGAGACGACGGGCGTGTTGAAGACCGAAGAAGAGCGCGACCGCGATTATACTGAGAGGAGGGTCGGCAGCCTGCTCACGTAAGCGCACATTGATGGCGGGCCGACGCCTTCCACGTTGGGACGGCTCCCGACTGTTGAAGGTGCGAGGTAACCGCACACTGGCAAGTGGCGTCAGAATCGAAGGACTACCTATGGAAACACATCGCTTGCTCTTCAAGACTTTGGTGGTTCCGTTCTATCATACCTAGAGTCTCCTTTCACATCGGATAGCTGCCCTCCTTTGGAAACGGGTCCTTCCATCGCGCCCGACGCGTATTGATTACCGCTTCACACACGCTCACTAGAATTACGACATTCACTCGTGTCGCACGCTGTGAACGACGGCTATCGTCCATCTTATTGAATGGACCACTCATTGCGCCAGCGCATCATTCGGGTTCGCACCTCTTGCTACAATCCTGCTACAAGTTCGCGCGTCCTGCGGGAGATATTTTGGTTCAGATCATTGGTTTGCTGGAGAATCACTGCGTTGATTTATGTCGAGGCGCAGTATATGCGGACTCCGAATGAATGGACGGCGTGATCAACGCGGAGTGTTGCAGCCTTGCCCACAGTCATTCTGTGAGTAGTGCGTGAGTGTATCTTCTCAGGAATAAACGACTTACATGCTTCCTATCGTGTGGCGTATAGCCTCTTTGCCCCAATAGTGCTAATAGAACGTGCTACTTTGACGAACGTCATCAAAGGAATTTAAATGACATCGATGACTTGCCTTTGTAAGTGACAATCGTACTTTCCAGTCGGGCCGATTCATCCAATACTGAGTTCCGCTGTCATACAGTTCGACTCTTCAAGAAGTAGGCTTTGTTATCCGACGTTGTGGCATGAAGAGTCTGGGAACCATGACCATGGACACTGCCTCCAGAATCCTAACCTCCACCCTTGTCATCTCAACGGGAACTCGCTATCATCCATTATCTTGCCCTTCAGCATTTCAACCGCACTGAGACCATATGTAAACATCGCTATCAACAACTATTCTCAGTCCATTCTTGTACACAAAGTTAACTTGGCGCTCCTCCGCCGTCATCTCCTCACAGTCACCACAATTACTACGATGGTCATCTCTCACTGTGAGATGATCCTCGGATCGGCATTTACTCCCTGGCTCTCGTCCAAGCGTGGCAGAAAGGAGAAAATCTCCGTGCACTCACTGCTGGACAATCTGGTGCGTGGGGTTAGCCGCTTGCGCATTAGGGGAGAGATGAGCCTCCTTACTGGCTCTGTGAATGTACACTGACAGGGACTCCGTAACATACAATCTCGATGTAAAATATTCGTCATTTCATGTATAGGCACGGTAAGCTCATAGGCCTGTAGGCCTCTGCACTTGTGCTCAAGATTAGCAACTCCGGGCCCGGCCACACCAGGCCCCCCCGGACACTGAATTCACAAGCGTCGAGCGCGATGCGCGTATAATACAAAAAACATACAGTAGAAATAGAGTAAATAGAGTAAAAAATCGAAATGAATCACGTTAAAACAGGGTGAGGAGGGTGGGTGCGCGAAGAGCTTTTAGGAAGGCTGCGTCGAGGACGCGAGAGCGATCAGCGAGTGCGCAATGCTCAACGCGGAGAGCTTACCTGCGTAGTGGACGGCAAGAGCGATGCTCAAGCTCTGAGTCTACCGCAGGTATAAGTAGCTGCGCGAGCGGACCCTGAAGAGAGGTCAGATGAGCGGGGCTCATGATGACTGAGCAGATAGGGGTCGATCGCGGTCCTCCCCTCGACGCCGCCTCTGCTAGTTGTACGCTAGCGCAGCGTCGACGGCGCGGTCGACTGGAGGGACGGTAGAGACACGCGCGTGAGAAAAACTCACAGTAAACACCGTCGACGAGCGTCAGGCAGAGGCCTAGGAAATCGCTCCCTACCCTTGGAATCCGCGATTGCCACGACCTTTGATGCCTCAAACGTTCATTGAGAGGCGAGTCGTCAGGAGACCAAATGCCTCCGAAACGATTGGGAACGATTTACTATCCGATTGTTATAATCGTTTCGCACCTCGGCAAATCGGCGCGAATTACCACTGGTGCGAACCATGCTCGAGCTTTTAACTGGCAAAAAGTTGCTCTAGAGTTGCTCAGAGACAATGAAGCATCTTGTCTGCTTTTCGGAATGCGATGCCAGCTTCTCGCCGACCAAACGTTCACTTACCAAGTAGCCGATACCCACATCCAAAGCCGGGGTAGCACTGAGAACCGTATTCCCCCGATAGTCATACGCTGCTGGTAGATGCGTCGAGGATCTTGATGAGTTCATATGGGGGTGTGCGGCCTATCTAAAAAATCTTCTGATTCAGATGCTTGTGCTCGATCTACAACAGGCATGCAGACGTGTGCTGTAGTTGAGTTGTCTCGGTTCCTATCCGAAGCCCTGGACGAGTATGGCATACTGTATCCTAGCAGGCCTCACATACATAATAGCGGTAGGTCAAAAGCCCCCAGAATATTCACGCAGACCGCTAGTCGCTCAATGATAGATGAGGCTTACGCTGAGATGTCGTGGATGAAAGTATAAAGTCAAACATATCAGCATGTTAACACGAGAGACATCAAGGGGACGAAGAACCTTCGTGTTTGTTGTTTGATCACTCGAAGTATTATTACCTAGGCTTTCTTGATGGCCAGCCACGGCCGCACCATGGTCTTCACCAAGGCTCTTCATCGCGCGACCAAGAACTTGGGGCGGCGTAACTATGACAAGGCATGTTTCATTCTGAGGACGAGCATTTATTGTGCCCTACTACTGATACACTCAACTGCGTGTCATATCCACTTCAGCCGATGGATAACGCAGAATACGTTCCTTCCCAGACCCAGAGAAGTATATCTGGTTAATTGGAGCATTGTTACGCATTCCCCAAAGATCCTGTCCGTTCCAGTAAGGATAGCAACCCATGTGTCGCTTGCCATTATAATAGGGTATGCCGGTGTCCAATCTGATAGATAACACTGCGATCAACGATTGGATAATGTCATGCTAGGGTGGGCACACACCTGAACTCGTCGCGGCGCTCCGAAGATCGCAGCGCAAGATTACCGGAAGCGTGGAACTTCTCCAGAATGTCGCTGCCGTTGAGGTAAAGCCTGTCCACGTACAGCGTGCCCTTTCTGACTACAACCGATGCGGAGCTGTTGTTTTCTACACATGACCAGGTGCCAGCGTAGAGCTCGCGAGCCAAGTTCGATAGAGCAGTATCGAAAGCAGGCTGCATGACTTCGAATGCATCGTAAGCTAGCTTTGCTGCATCTGGGTAGTGGCCGCTAGACAACACGATGACTCCGTAGGACGAACCAGGGTGGATAGCCAGAGCACCATGATAGCCGGCCATAGCGCCTACTAGGGATAGTACGAATCGTAAGCGTCATGAACTTGGGTTGAGGATAGAGTAATCGCATACACTTCCAGTATATCTTCCGCAGTCGCCCGTTGGAGTCCGGTGCCTTTATTATCTCCCATGGGAATCCTAATTGAGTCCAATCATCCTCTTCGAAATCGTGAACGGGTTGGAGCCATTTGTCTCGAGAGTAACGGCTGATTACACTCTTAGGGTGTGATGGATCCAGCAGGGTCTGAACGACAGTGATACAATCTGCGAGAGAGGAGAACTGGCCTGCTGCAGGATTCATTGCGTCGAGAAAGTCTTGATCCTGTATATTACTGCGTTAATTGACAGCGCGCCGATAATGCTGGATGGTGTACTGACAGCTACTTCCGGTGCCAAAGAAGGAACAACAATGAGATGCCTATTATCATCGGTCACCAGGAAGTGACTTCCATTTAGGCCCATTGGTTTGAAGAGATCCCGTGTTACGAGTTCGGCAAACGAATTAGGTTCCTTCTGAGGATGCTTACTAGCCATGCGGTTCGCAGAAACCAACGCCATACCGAGTAGTGCAATACCCGTGTTAGAGTATGCGGGATAGGAGAAAGGAGGTGTAGTCAGTCGATTTTCGGCTGTAGTCTTGTACATGGCTGCATGATCTGGGAACGGTAGCCCGTTCGTGGGTGGCGGGCCTCCGCCTTGCATGTCATGAGGCCAGCCATGCACAGTGCCTGGAGGCAAATCCCTGCCCAGACCAGACATATGGCTCGCGAGTTGGAAAAGTGTGATAGGAGCATCTTGTGGGGTGACGGAGTTGCTTTTGGGACCGTAGCCGTCCAGCCTATACCTGAATTCTGGAAGGTATTTCTCCACCGGGTCATTCCTGACACCCAATCAATCACCAGCAAAGAGGGGTGATCAAGAGCTTACCAAGATATTATACCTTGCTGTTCCAGTACAAGCCCCTCCAAGATCGGGAATATCTTGGTTACTGACGATATTCGGTGAATGGAATGACTGGTCATTGGTGGAGAAATACTCGACTCGTTTCCTCGTTGCACGCCCCAGTTACTCTCGAAGATAGGACCCGCAGATGTGACCACCGCCACCGAGAGTCCATCTATGTCGCCTTGAGCAAATCTGCCCGATAAAAATGTTTCAAGCTGCCTTGAAGCATCTCGGATCGCAGGGTTTTCTAGCGAAGGAGGAGTGTCTACAAAAAGCTTTGGTAGAAAAGGGCGACAGCTGAATCGCTCAAGCTCCTGGTCGGCGCTACGGCCAACCCAGGGGAGCTGATTGTTCGTGTAGAAATGTACACCGGCCGCTAGTGCGACCCACAGTACCGCTTGGGCGACTACACCAATCATGAGATGATGATAGAGGATGATAGAGACAGACGTACAGGACGCACCCCCTAAGACAAGAACTTGCTCCTTATGTTACATACTTGCGAAACCGACATGACAGTGTTTCTGAGCGAAACAGATGATGAAGACCAAGGACCCAGGGTCTTGTCCCGCGGAGACCTGTGGTTCCCGGGGTACATGATAAATCACGTGACCCAATCCCAAGAATTTCTGGTCAAGCGAGGTCGCTGCTGCTTCCGACGCGCTCGACCGCCAACATACAAACATCGGTACCCCCTCAGCTTCGTTTGTCTAGGTTGCATCTTGGGGCTAGCTTTGGAAGAGTCGTTGCTTATGTCGAGAGCATACCTCCCGCCTGGATTGCTCGATCTAGTCCTCGCCCGCACCCTCGTACCGGTTCCGTCTGCTCGAGGGTTGTCTATCTTGAATTCGGCACTTCAATCACGGTTTGCCCACTCAGCTGCTGCTGTTCAACTGCAAGAGAGTACATCGCCATATGCTCAGGTTGACCATTCACTCTATGCCCAGTGCGTGCAGTCTGTTCATTCCGTAATGTTCCACACTAACCAGTTCGGTAGGATTAATCCCCGGCGTAGTGCTAAGGAGAAGCAGCTGTCTCCTTATTCGACACCTCTGCCTCGGCCGCCCCTAACGACGCTTGAGGAGCAGCTACGTTCTCTCAAAAATACCATCGTGACAGAGGTTAGTTGTCATTTGGTTACGCTCATAGCAGTCTTGACTTTCCCCTAGGAAGCTCTATCCGAGACGCCTATATACAGCGAAATAGACTTGATTTCTCTCTACGAAGACCTGCTCGCATTGCCTGCGGCTGCCAAGCCTGATGAGCAAGAGCGGTTACAGAGAGAGGAAGACGAATCTACTCTAATTGTGCATTCTACTGCCAGCCGGCTGCTTCCTGACGACCCACCGGGTACTGCTGAATCTCCCGAACACTCACTGGCCCAAGGATTGCGTCAACTTCAAAACGTCTCTCACAGCGAGACGACCGACTCCCAATTGTCGTCCGAGGGCGAGGGGGTTTCGCAGGCATTTTCGACTTTGCCGACCTACATTGCGTTGATATCTAGATTGCAACATATACTTCCGTCCGTTCAAACTTTTCGATCCTCCCTCTCTGCCGGAGGCGGTCAAGATGGCACGGCGGCTTATACTATCCCAGTTGGGCTCATGGTGGAGAAGGAGTGGATGGCACTTGTGCGATATTGTGTGAGTGATTTTCTTGAAAGCCGTCGTGTCGTAAAATTACTGATAACAGTTCAGCTTCTAGAAAATGATCCACATGCTGCAGAGGAGGTTGTCAAATTGATGCAGGTACGTCTACCGTTCTATTATCGTGTGGCAACATCCTCACTAGTTCCGTCAGCGTTCCGGTATACCCGTGCTCGAACAGTCTATCGACGAAATCCTTGCCTACTACGTCAAACTCTCGGATGTCGAGCAGACTCAGCATTTCGTGGACACGTATTTGAAAGGTGAGCTCAGCACACGACACTTGCTCCACACGCTAAATAACAGTTTTCATAGATTCACCCACAGAACTTCAGCGCGACCTGCATGTAAAGGTGTACGTGAAGACAACCCCCATTACGGAGTTTCCCACTCGAGCACTCGAACTCCTACACGACTACGAGTCACGCGCTCTCCCTGCGCCACAACGTACCTATAGTCGTATAATCACACATCTCCTATCCAACCGCACCGCTGTCTCCCATGCACAAGCTTGGGATCTCTTCTCGCATATGCGCTACGTCGCACATCCTGACCCCGACGCCGTGCTTTACACCACGATGATCCGTGCCTGTGCATCACCGTCTCTGTCTGCGCGAGGTGAGCCGGAGCGCGCGCTCGATCTGTTCACTGAAATGACTGTGGACAAGCGAATGCCTCCTACGGCAGGCGCATATACCGCCGTCATTCTCGCTTGCGCACGATCAGGGAGCAGATCATTTGTGCACGAGGCGTTCCGGCTCGCAAAGCAGATGCTCGATGCACACCGCGATGCGCGCGGCGCCTCTCCCTTCGCGCCAGACAGGCGTCTGTACTGTGCACTCCTGGAGGGTGCAAAGCGCCTCGGTGACCTCCCGCGCGCGCGGTGGATCCTGGCGGAGATGGTTAGGGAGCACTCAGCGCGGAGGCAACAAAACAGGTCTGACGAGGAACACACGATCAATGAGGATGTCATGATGCACGTCTTCCACACCTACGCCGCATATAGACCACCGTTCCAACGGTCGCATACTGTAATCGTGGATGGAGAGACTATACCGACAAAGACGCGCCACGATGACGAGGATCAGTTACAAAAGGGAGACGCTGCTCATAGGAATGAATCCAAGATGAACTCCGAGGAAGATGGGACCCCAGTCCATTCAAAACGGTCTAATTTCCCTGCGCTGCCTCCCCAGACGCACGCTGATGTCTTACGTGAGGCGGACGCCCTTTTTACGCGAATCACTGGAGGACCGGACGACGGGCTCATAGGATCTGGCTTCGAACACGTACAACTAACGCCACGCCTACTCAACGCGTATCTCTCTGTCTATTACGCGCATGCGGCGTTGGATAAGGCCCTTGATCTCTCTAGAACTCTATTTGCAAACCTGGGCGTGACGCGGAACGCCTGGTCATATGTAGATGCTTTAGAGCGCTGTGCTCGTGCTCAGAAGCCAGACAGGAAGATGGCTCTCCAGTTCGCACAGGAGCTATGGAAGGAGTGGGAGCCTGTAGAAGCTATGTGGCGGCTCCGCGGAGAGCACCCGGTGGCGGCCTCGGTAAATGCACGGCTGGTCGAGCGTATGTACGCTGCAATGGTTCGAACGCTCTCTCTGTGAGTTGTGTTTCGTCTCTAGTTCATGGCATCTCTACACTTGCTGACGGTACCTTTTCTTTAGATGCGGCCAACTGGACAGCGCACTTGAACAGGTCCGGCGGTTCGTCAGGTACTACCCGCCGTCCGTGATCCGGGAACCGGCGCCGAAACCCGCTCTGCGATCTACAAGAACGAGCTTGGTCGGTGCAATGCCCCTCGTCCGAGTCACCAGTGCTACTCAAATTCCGGATGACGCGGTACCTCCTATGCTATCCTTCACAGAGATCGAGGTTTTACACCACAAACTAGTCACCTCCAGCAGACAGCGCGATATTGGCTTTCTCAAATGGATGTGCAAGGCGTACGACGGATCCTTACGCATGCGAAGAGAACGGTCACTGCACGCCCTTCCGCAAGATAGCTCATCTTCACACCTGGTCACAGAGGCAGCCAACGAAGAGCGGGTCGAGGCATAGCGTGCGGCAGGGGAACTTGAAGCTGCCAGCAGCATCTGAACGCTTTTCGAGCTGCCAGTTTCATCTTCTTTGATGGTTCACACGACTCAGCAGCCTAGCACTTCAGTTACGCTTTATACCAGTACTATGGCACGCTGACGGAAAAATGGATCGGCTGACTATTTCGAAGCAACGAACTTCGTGTTCGGAGCATACACTTGTCAAGGCAGTTCCCATGTGTGATGGTAGGCGTTACAAGCTGCACTGTGTGATTGTGAGGTAGAGACCAATCAACATGCATCAGGAAGAAAGTGTGGGGTACGGTGGTCTTCTATAACCAGCGTAGGAGGGCCTTCCATGCTCCGGCATGACCTCACGCTGGTTCCTCGCCGACGGAAACGACGAGGAAGAAGGTAATGAGCATTAAGTTGACGGTCCGGGCACAAGCCTCTGCACGCTGCTCGGTCTGAGCGCGAAGAAGCGATCCATTAAACTGTATTAGTCAGCAGAAAACACAGCGCTGCCTTCCTGTTTGGACCAATTAGTCTAGCTTGGGTACTACCATCTTGCCTGGGAACTGCATCCTATACACCTCACAGATGGCATCGTTCCGGATGAGATATTTCCTTCGGCAGTTCCAGGCAAGCTACATGCCTTGATGTGCCCGTGAAATCGAACGAATGTCAGGGGACCGTGGGGCATATAAATCGCATGACCCCTAGCCGGGCGCGTTCTCAAGGCACGGCCACAATCACCGTTACCATCTCCCCACTTTCCCCACATATATATACGCACCAAGCGCAGTATGCTATCATGTCTAGCCATGTCTCTCCCTCACCGCTACCCCCACGACTTCACTGACCACCATACGGAGTTTTGGGACTCCCGTCGGATATCAATGGTGTATGTTGCTCTTTGACTCGGTTCCACTGGAGTTTCTGATCTTGTTTTGATCCGCCAGTGCCAACATACCACCAAGCCGGATTGCATTTGTGAGAATGCACAACCTATGGCGTATGTCTACATATTGACCATCTTTGTGCAGGAAAGCGAGGGTCGTTGTCAGACACAACGCAAGCACTGGGATCGTCCCACAACGTGCTCCCCGGTTGGATCCGTGCCCACAGAAATGCTCGTCTACATTTTCAGCTTCTTGGTCACCCGACCAACAATTGATTGGCTTGCCCCAGAATGCACGTTGATCCAGCTGGACCTCGGCATGCAGTCGCTCGTCCGAGCCTCCCACGTGTGCAGGTACTGGCGTGAAGCAGCGCTGAACGCGTCGTCGTTATGGGCAACGTTCTCTGTTGGGAACCTCCCCTTAGATCGCTTGTGCCTCAAGCGCTCCCAGGATGCGCCCTTGCGCGTATACATTTCATCAGCCGCGTCGCCTTTATTCAGGGAACTTGCGACGCAAACACATCGCTTGAAGGAGCTGCACACTGAAATTACCTGGCCCACGACGCCGACGACCTACCATCTTGAGACTCTGTATCGAGCAAACCATGCGCCGGTCTTGGAATACCTCACGGTTCGCAATCGCGTCCACTCGGATACAGCCGAATCCAACACCCTCCCCATAATATTTTGTGGTCAATTCCCAAAGCTGAAACGTCTTCACACAATCGATCTCGCAATCTGTTTGACAGGCGAATATGCTATGAGAGGTCTCACTTATATCCGACTAGAAGGCAGCCTCGTTGGCGGGGCCTGCATGGACGTCCACATGCTCCTCGATTTTCTTCAGATGAACGACGCCGTAGAGGAGCTGTACGTTAGCGGCGCGTTATTTTCGCAGACGCCCGAGTGCGATGCGAGCCAGAGCACACGACCAGCCCTGCCGCTCACCTCGCTGCGCAAGCTATCCCTTCGTAAATTCCACAGCTCTGATGAGATCGCGCACCTACTCTCGCACCTCGCTCTCCCGAGTGGCGTAGCCATGGACCTCGGTTGCAGCGACGTCAACATGCGTTGCGGCCGCCTCTTTTTCCCACAAGACTTGTCCGCGCTCGACAATCTGCAACGCCTCACGCAGCTACGTGTAGGCTTCGAGTCCCGATACGCAGAGCAAGTGTGCGGCGTTGACGACGCATCAGGGTCCTCGTTTTCGTGCGAGGTTCTGCACAAAGCATACAGCAAGATGCACCGCTCGGACGTGCTCCGCGCGGTTGCAAACACGCTTCCGCTGGACCTCGTCACCGAGCTGTGGGTGAGCGGTCCACCGGAGAATAGGGTGATACCGGAGGCACCTACTGCGGCGTGGCGTGCGATGCTCGCCAGGATGCCACAGCTGACTACGTTGCACTTGGAGCAGACGAGAGCTCATCGAGAACTTCTCGCCGCTCTGTGTATGGATCCCGAGGAGCCCGACACGGCGATGGCAGTACCTGCTCCTCGCCTCAGGAGTCTACAATTCATAGGGGATTGCGGGCTTGCGCTTGGTTCGCCAGCCCTTCGCTCTCTCGCCGAGGAGCGAGCTAGTATCTGTGGTGGCTTCCAGGAGATCGCTATTGCCACCACACAGAGCGGAGACAAACTCCGCGACCTCTGCTCGTATCTTTCTTCATATGTCGGCTCTGTGGAATTTTCGCAAAGTTCTGTTGGTGGCGCTATGGATAGTTTCTCGAGCACCACAATACCGAGCTGGCAAAGGAACTTGCGTGGTCGTGTTGCCTCGTTATAGGACTGCTTCGTTGCTGCAATATCCGTCTCATGATCGTATTTGATACCCTTGCACACTACTGTACTACCATAATCACAGCGATGACTCAAAGCCTCCATTCACATCATACCTTTTAGGATACCATGACTAGATTCAAACAGTCGCTTTTCGCAGTAAGCATCTTCCAACTGTTTGGGAGTCGTGTACAACACAGGATAACGATGGCTGAATGGTATACACACATAATTGTACCTTCTACTCTCCTGTTGTGCCTGCGACAACGCTGCCATGGACACCCCAACTGACACCCAGCCCAAACATAATCCATCCAACGAAGATGATTCCGAGCCCTATACCCATGTACACCCAGCTCATGATCGAGGCGATCGCCCTCGGGGCCTTCAGCAGCTTCTCCTTCTCCTTGGTCTCGTCGATCTCGTTGCCTGGCTCGGTCACCTTGACATCCTGTATGCCCTCGATCCTGGCCAGTCTGTCCACTTCTGCGGGGAGGTCCCTTGGGGCGATCTGTGAGAGGCGCGAAGCGGGGAGAAGCGTCGGCCAGAAGTACGAGGTGACAAGCATGCCACCTGATATTGCGACAGACACGAAGGCGTACGCGAGCCAGAGGGAGATTGCCGGGTCCAAGGAATTGGTCGGGGAGTCGTCCTGCAGCTTCCCTGCCGCAGTAGTGATGATGACAATGGACGCTTGCACGATGGATTCTATATATATGATCAGAGCTGTTTTTATCATCGTTCAGAGCAGACACACTCTTGATAGCGAATCTATAAGCAGATCATGTCAGCTGGTCACTCGTTCTCTGTCCATGTCAACTTACCCTGTCGCAAAGTATTGTGGATCTGGTATAATTGAACGGATAATCTCCACTTGAGGCGCGGGAGTAACACACTATCGGCACCATGAATAAGGCTCGGCTTACGGAGACCTGCAGTAACGAACCTGAGATAACGCGTAGAATACATATGCAGCAACTAGAACACTGTCAGTCGAAAATGTATATATATCGCAAGACGCAAAGACTTACTGAAAGTTGGTATGGTGTGCGAGAACTTGAGCAACAGCATCGAAATCAAGAATGTAAGGCCGGACAAGAACACTAAGAAGCCGATGAACGCCACGAATAAATCAAATGTACAAATATACGTACAGAATCCTATTCGCTGGCCGAAAACGTCGATATAGATGCCAAGGAACGGTGTCAGACACGCTGGCAGTAAAAGATAGAAACTGGAGACCCATCCGCCTATGACGGCTCCCTTTGCCAGACGTTGCTGAGAAAATTGCCTACCAAGTAGGTATCAATCACGCGTCTGAGTAGTGCATACGGGCAAGTTGACTCACGTTGAGATCGAAACGAAGGATTGGACACCTGCGTTCTCGAAGACTGCAAAAATAACGACCAGCCAGAAGGATAAGGAAAGATGCCGGAGAGCCTTGATGCTGAACGTGCCGCCCTTGACGGTCCCGGTATGACGTTTTCCATCGGTGTGATCAGTTACAGTGTACTTCCTACGAAGGTAGATGTCGAGGAAAACGACCGCTATGGCGCAGACGAAGGAGAACAAGGCGATTATCGAGCTGATCCACAGCGCCCAGGCGTATGACCCGAGGTTAGTTGCGATTACATTTGCAGTAGATTGTCCCGCAAATGCTGCTAGATTTGCTACTCCCCTTGAAGAGCACCAATGAGAACGTGCGCAGAGTGTCTCCATGACTTACTCACCAGATAGCACCAATGGAAAACGCGAAACCCTTACCGGGCGCAAAGTAGGTTGAGAATATCCTGTGCTGGGCGTTGTCCAAAGACCCGTCACCAATCGCAGCAAGAACCTTGCCGAGAATAAGAAGGGGGTAGCTATTGAGATTGTTCGTTGCAGCGCCAGCCATGACCATAGACCCGCTCAGATGGAATCCGGCCAGGAGAACAGACATAATAGCACCTCCGAACTTGTCGATGGCGAAGCCGAAACCAATGCACAAGAATGTGTTGATCTATGCACAGTGAGTCAAAGGGCGAACCGGCACAATGACGGCTGATATACCAGATTGGTGATAGCCACCTAAATTGTTTATCAGTCGGAGAAACTCTAAAGTCGCGGACAAGCTACTTACTAAAGTCGCGAATTGGGAGTTGTTGATGTGTGTCTCCTTGATGATCGTAGTCTTCAGGGATCTGCAAAAGTTTTATCAACTGTAGCTTAATGAGCGCAGAAGACACAACTCACACAATAAGTGCCTTAGGTGCCCAGTGAGACGACAGGTGAGGGATCATTTAACTGAGATATGAGCTCGTAGACTTACGTTCGACCAATGGTTGCCAACTAAGGAAGCTGCATGAGTACACGCGAGCCAACAGCACGTGAAGCAGACTTACATGTACACATGCAGGTCAGAAATATCATGGCTAACTGCCAGGCATAGGGCAGTCTGCGCTTTGTAGGAGATGTCCCACCAGAACCCCGGGAGGTAGAAGCATCAAGTTGGGCAACGGACTCTTCATTCAGTTCGTACGACGTCTTCTCGTCCACAGGAGATTTTTCAACGCTGCGAATTTGCGAAGAAGCCATTGGGAAGAGGTCCGCTAGGATGGAGGGGGAGGTCCGTCGAGAGAACCGTGACTGGCTTGCTCATCTTATCAGATATGAGACGGGGATAGATCAAGCGGCAACCTTGAAAAGAATCCACACTTCCGGCTTGTGCCACGCCAGTGGGAAAGAAAGGACTGTTAAGTGTATCGGAACGGCTGAAGTGCGGGAAGAACATCGTGGTCGTGAGAGGAAAAATAGACCTTGAAACTCCAGAACCAATTTCAGAAGAATATTCGTATAAATAGACGCTAAGCGCCTACGCAGTAATTGACCCACTTTGTACAACCCAGATGCAAGGCGTCCCCGCTAGTGTTCCAGGGCGTTTTCTCCTCACGCTTAGGTGTGATTGTGAGAGGAATGAGTAAGGTCATGAGCCATCATTCTCCAAACTGAGGCTCATCTTATCTGATCGTGTGAAGTCTTATCTGATAAGACCAGTCCGAACCACGCAAACTGTCCGAGGTGAAAATGATGGACAGTTGCCCGCCAGACATCGGGCCTACTTGACGGGTCAGCATAGAATTAAAACGAGATTCGAGAAAGCGAGTCGCGTCACCGACCTGTCGCAGTAACACAATTTTACGAGGAGTGAAAGTTTTGTTGAGATAGGCAGTGCCTAGTAACCCAGATTACAGTTCGTATCAAGGATAGCTCTGGGCGAAGTTGCGCTGAGAAGCATACGGTCGCTGTGTCTCTCCTGTACACGATCTCATCGGCAGCTGCGGCAGGGTGAAACAACACTCGCGTAGACAGGTATAGACTCACATGAAAAGTGAAAGAACCGTGTTGATGTGGGAGGGGCAAAGGATCATGCAGCCTCGACGGCTCACATCCATTCCTGCGACGAAAAACAAATCAAACGCTGAGCTACACTGAGACAACTTGAACATACTTTTGGTACTTCTCCATTCTATACCTGCGTCATGACTCCCCAAAGCATAGTAAAAGACTGAGTATGAGCATCAGCAGATTGTGTGCTTGTACCACTGACTCAAGTAGGTCTGAGAGACTTGGAAGGCGTCTACATATCAGGCCTAGTCATACACTGGGCGACAAAAGTAACCGACCACCCCT